>OMOW01023310.1:0-19405 GCA_900312555.1 Lamprogrammus exutus | reverse complement strand
CCTAGGAATAAAAAATAGTCATAGTAGTTTCCATACCATTTCATTTGTCTCTAACTATGCAGTACCAGTACTTTTTCTTTTTTCAATTTGTCCAGTTTCTTGTCACAAATCCATCTTGAAGATACAACCTGTGATCCAAATTTTTAAAACAGGATATGAATGTGTGAAATGATTCATGAGAATTAGAAGTTTATAGCGTGCAGCCTTGGTCACTTTTACTGTCTTGTCTCCTCTCTGTTACTTGCCATTAAGCTCTTTCTCCATCACCCATCGCTCCTCTCCAACGTTTCTCTTTCGAAACACAAACACCACTGTTGCTCGTTCCAGCCACTTTCTAGCAATTCCTCAATGCTCTGATTTCTCCTATCTTCTCAGGTGTTCCTTCAGCTGAAGCTGTCACGGCATTGTGACCATAAAGTGGTGTGTGATGTATGCTGAACAGCTCTGGTAGCGCCTTTGTTAACACAGTGCTCTGCTTGTTTATAACCAGTCATTACAGTGTGGCACCCTGGGCTCCTTACAGGGACCATTGCTCTCAACCAGACACTTAAAACATACAATTTATATGCTGCACAGCTTCATCAAAATGTCAATGAGCAGCTCAGGTGTCAAAGGTCTGAAATGGGCTTGGATTTGTTTATCTTTTCTGCCTAATAAATAGCATGAAAACAAACATAGCACATGTCTATTCTGTGATCAATGATATATTTTTTATGAAACTGTGGTTTATTAGTACAAAGCATGTTTATTTGTCCTTTGTAAAACATTTTTTGAAATTATTTCTCAATACATGCACCTGCATACATGTCCTTGTTTTAAACTTTTAGCTCTGTCATGCTTTACAAAGTATTAATTTTCTTTTGCCTTGCTTACCTTTTGATTTAAACTTTATGTAGTTGAACTGTTTATTTTACTGTCTAGTTTTTGATGATGATGATGATTAGGAAATCAGTTTGCTGTCTGTGACTGAAATTGTTAAGAAAAAAAAAAGGGGAAAAAGAATCCCCATTTCTGACAAAATTGTCTTTGTTGAAGCAATTTTATTACTTTGTTTATGGTTTTTGTTGAGTTTTTGCATATTTATACATTTCAGATTTATACAGTCAGTCAAACATTAGATTCATCTCTTGCTTTGTAGGTAGAAATGAATTTGAAGCCTTATTTTGATTTTCATCCAAATCCAATAAAGCATTAAAATGCTAACAAACAAAAACACTGAAGTATGGATTATCTTTGGCCAGACACTGTAGCGCCCCCTGGAGTTGTATTGTTGTAAATGTGGAATTGAGTTAGTTAATGCAGTAGTATACTAAGAAGCTCTTGAATGCAGTATTCTATTCTGAAACTCTATGATTTCCTGTATTATTTATATCATTTAATCTTTTACTTAGTGTTTTATTTTAAAAGTCATCTGAACTAGTGTGATAACAATCTTTAAATCAGCCAAATCTCATTCACCCTTTATATTTCATGATAAGAACTCATTAACTTTCCCTCAACATATCAGCAACTTTTCCTCCATTAATACTCACTACATAGCTCATATTTCTGCAGCATATAAACATAACATTCTAAACTCTCGCAGCCAATATTTTATTGCTCTTTTCTTCTTGCTGACCAGGAAAATCGAGAGCCTCCTACAGGACAATTTTCCACGAGCAGCACCCTTGGGGTTGAACTGTGCAAAGTCCATCGACGTTTTTCTGGCAACCTCCAGCTGCCTCCATTGTCTTGGCGACAAGCAGAGAAGGAGCGGGACAGGGGCCGGCCCATCACACCAGAAGAAGATCCTGTGACTCGGAGCAGACCAACAAGTCTACCTATCGTCTCTCTGCCCCGCATCGACATCACACAGGCCGACCCTGACAGGTCAGTCCAGTGAGATGTATGACACAGAATTAGTTTACAAATAACAACTCAGGGCTGTAAAAGGTTAGATTTTTCTCTCTGTCTCTGGGAACTGGCATTTTCTCCCAGTGTTAACATTGGAAGTGAAAATTGGTGAAGGAGCTGCAAGTACCATTTTTGTTTTTACTTCAGTGTTTTTAACAGCTAGTTTTTTGTGTTCTGTGCTTTGAGGAAAAATGCAAATGTCATTCACTTCCCAGGCATGAGATGGTAAACAGAATGATGTGGCAGCACAGTACACTGTTAACTGTTATGTCAACCTTAGAAGCACAATATACTGATGCACCATGGAAGTAATGAGGCAGCTATTATGTGTAATGGTGAACTTTTATCATGGCCTCCACTTAACATCAGTGAAATTCAATTTTATGTATCCTTTTTCTTTGAACCACCATGACTCAGCACACTAGACTCCAGCTAACAGTGTCTGTTCACTGTTTCATCAACTGCCGCTTTCATCTTCACAACACCCCTATTGTTCTCTAATGCTATTTAAGAGCATGGATTGCATTTATGTGGAATCGAGGTCTGGAGATGGTTTGTTTTTAAGACAATTGGCTTATAAAAGAGGTATCCAACAATATTTCGATACAATATCATAAATGTGATATCAAAAAGTGCTTGATCTCAGTAAAGGTCACTTTACTGCAGTGTATTTTAGATATTGTTTTGCTCTCCTGCATAGACCAGTGGACCAATGGAGGCCAGTGGAGAGGAGCTTGAGTTGGACCTGGTAGACTCCTGTAGATACTTTCACTAGCAGGTGAAGAACAAGCACCTCCATTGATAGAGGTGCTTCACTGTAGCCAACACCTTGTAAAGATTTGTTTGGAGCATGTGTGAAAGAGAGACTGTTAGAAAGCACCACACAGTCAAAGAAATGTGGTGAAGATTTACTTGCCCTCACTGAAACTGAGAAACATGAGACATTTAAAGGGGAGATATTATACCATAAATAATATATTTGTTATTTTCCTTTTTATAGTGTAATATAGTAGGGAATATGTGATGAAATATTATTAATGTTGCAAAAGTTGAGGTTTCGTAAGAAAACCCCGAAATGCCCTGAAAGTTTTGTTTTCAGTTTAGACGTCACAACGTATCGCATCTGGTTAAATACAATCAGAATGTATAAGTATTTGACCAGCGTCTGCCATGTCACTGCAGGCCAATCAGAACAGAGCAGGCTTTTGGAGAGTGTGCCTTAAGGAGACACCTAAAATGTCCCGTTTTCACTCAGTTTGCACAGCAGTGCTGCAGCAAGGGAGCGCAGAATTGGATCAATATATTTTAGCACATTAAAGCCTGGCAAAGGTTTCAAAACAGACCCCAAGATGAAAATAGGAACATGGAAATCTGTATAATGTCTCCGCTGTTAAGATGTTTAAGACGCACCTGCTTTTGCTCGGTCATCAGCTCACCTGCTTTTTGGGTTTCAGATAGAGTTTCACTTACCAGACCCCAATACAAATAACATTATTATAAGTTCTGAAAAGGGTCAAAAATGGCAACTAGAGATTTAAGCTGATTTGACTTATGACTTAATGATATCTGATTAACTGATTTCATTCAATTCCAACATGTAGTTGTTTCTCCGTCTTATTTGTCACTGTCAAATTATTTACGGCATGAGTTCATGAAGTGTTATAGTAGGTGCACGGACATTCAGGATTTATTTGTTATTATTTATTAACTAACTCAGATTCTGTTTATTTCAAGTTGCTGACCACGTTCCTGCTCCAGGATGATTTAGAGGTTTGACAGGGTTATTTGTCAGATATTCAGATATGCAGAATCACTGGAAAGAGAACCTGTCGATAATGTACGAAGCCTGGGGCCCCCTGCAGGTCAGAACATGATAGGGGATTTTGACAAATAAATCTTGTCAAACTGCGCTCTTCACTTCTTAATGTTTGAATGATGAAACAGATGAAAAGTTACTGTTGAGGAAACACTGAAAAGTACAAGCTGAGTGTGTAGAGCTCAGTGCCAGATGTTTTTCCTCTAGGCTGTAATGCTTAGCATAGTCATCCTCCCTGCATAAACACTCATCAGAAGTGATCTGGGTCAGCAGATCAGCAGTTAGTCATTATCTGATTCCCGTGTGCATTCAGAATTGAAGGACTATAATCTCTGGAGCAGAGTTAAATTAATACTGAACATTTTATCCTCTGCCTGAACATTAATGTGATTATTTCATATCGTATGAGGTTGTTTTGTAAAGATAAAATCAGCCATTAACAAATTTTTAATGTCACAATTTTTTGCATTTACTTTACTTGTATTTAACAATCAAAATGTTCTCTCATCTAATGCTGTCACCCTCACCTCTAGCCTGCTAAAGGCACCAGTATACCTTATACAAAGTAGAACTTTGAGGACAAAAGTACGTCTTTTGCTAGGTTCTTTCTCAGGTCCCCAAGATGAACGTTTGTCCTTTGTGTGTACTTGTCATACCCCCCTGGCCATAATTGGTCCAACTTTTACGTCTGGTTATGTGTCTGGTGAGAGGCTAGCAGGTGCAATTTTTTTGGGGGGGGCTCATTTACTACTTTCTTGGCTGTTGGAGCAGCACGTCTAAACTCTGCATTTGTTGAATAAACTAAGACAATTCTCCATTTTCTATTCTACTCTGATTTAGAGTATAAATGTGCCATCTCCATCTCTTCTTTCCATAACCTTTTAACCACCGCCAAATTATCTCACCCTCAATTATAAGCCTTCCCTGACCATTTCACCTCTTCTATCGCTGCCTTTCTCATTTCACTTTTTTGTAGCTGAACTGAACTGAACCCACAACTGTGACATTTTGGGTTTGCTTTATATTTTTCAAAATACATTTTAACAACATCAGCTTCAAGAGAAAAATCCACTTTGCCCTCATTCTGCAGTAGACAGTTTTCATTTGACTTTTGAACTATAGTTAATGTGTTCTTTGTGATTTAAAAAAAAAAATCTTTGTAAACTATTTCTTTGGCAATATCTAGACAAATACCCAGATGATTGTCTCTATGTTGATGAATAACAACTTCTAGTTGATAGGAGATGATTTACCCTTTTAATACCCACTGATGCGCTGTATACTCTAGAACACAACACTGGCGGCCAAGTCCACGGGGGTGGGATGATGAATGCACTGACTAATCTGCAGAGCTTTACCCAAGAGTAAAAAGGGACAGGCAGTCAGATAAACAGACTGACTGTGAATCCATTCCCAGTGTTCTAGCCCGTGTGCTTGTAGTGTCTGCAGAGCCTACGTTATTCCAGCATGTGGCCTGTTCGTGGGCAGAAAGTTGGCCTGTTGGTGTGTGTTTGTGACTGAGCAGCCACATTGTCAATGTTTTTGGTGCCTGATGTGGTGAGAGAAGCTGGATGGGAGAGCAGAATGTTTCGGAGGTCTCCTAGATTCAGGTTTGGACACTTTGACTTCAGCGAGGAGATGGTCTGTAGAGCACAACTCTCCACTCCCAGGTGAATCTTCAGCAGTATGACTCTTCTCTCTTTTTCCTATTGTGTCTCTAAATTATTTCTCTCCCTTGTTTTCTCATAACTCTTAACTCTAAAGATTCTGTTTTTTTGTGTGTGTGTAAATTGTAAGATGAAATTGGAACTTTACAGATTTAACTGCCCTCATCTAGTGCACCAGACTGTAGCAGCGAGCTTCACAGTATCTCAGGATTTACAGAAAATGTGTGTCGTTAATATACCGTGGGTTAGTGTGTGTCTCAGATTAAGAGATTCACTGTGGATAGTATATTGTGTGAAGATGGACTTTGATGACACAGAATGCAACACAGATGACATTTTAGTTCTGCTCATGTGTATAATCACTGTTTGTACATCTTGCAGTGATGTGCATTTTCTGGCAGAGGTGTTGACCTGAGTAATGTATGTGCCTACATAGTCTCATGTGAAGCGTGTTTTTTTAATTTATTTGGGTTTTGTTTAACAACAGTTTGACTGATTTTACTGAAAAAGCCCAGTAAAAAAACATATTTGTACCATTTAATAAAAACAGAGTTATCTGTTGCAAATTATCTTTTCATGTGTTGCACAAGTTATAGAGGCATGGGGCTGTGTGATGGTATGTGGTGGTCTTAGGGTCCGTCTAAAGGACTTTAAAGGAGCTGACTTAGTATGGAAAGATGTGTTCGAGAGAGCCAAGGATTTTATTTTTAGTATTGCATGGTTTTTCTTCTACTGCAGTTAAAATATACAGTTAAATGCTCATGTAATTCAAACACAACCATTCTGGAGTATAGACTCATATCTATCAACCTGCATTTAGAAATTACATAAGATAAATCAAGACTTGGAGAGAGAACCAATTTCATTGTCGGTCCCCAGCATCTGTTTTTCCTGCAGGTTATTGATACTTTGACCCTCTGATCCATCTGACCTCAGATTTACGATCATCTGGTTACACAATATTCTGACGTCCTCCTTCATGGCGACAAACAGATTATACCCCTCTGTGCATCTGTAGCGGCATCATCAATGGAGGGATTGCTCATACAGTATTTGCATTTACAGTTCATGCATCTACTTCTTTTTTCAATCATAAAGTATTAATAGCTTGGTTCCAAAGTTGTGCTGCTTTTCACAACTAAGGTGTCCTTTTTTTCAGAGTTTCAGATATTTAATCTGTCAAAAGACTGTCAGAAATCCCAGCACGCAACGCTGAAAGAGCAGATTTGAATAACTGAAACAAGTGTGTTGATGTGTGTACAAAGCAATTATTACAAATTCAAAGGTATACTTCAAAACTGCAATTCATACTTTCAAAACTTACTTTCAGCTTTGTATATTTTAGTTTTAATTTTATGAATTGTGTAAATGTGACTTCATACCGGACAGGAGCTCCCAGTAAAATAATCCCCTCCTTAGGAGTAAGGGATTTTTATTTTATTTTATTAATTAAATTTTTTTTTAGGATTGATCATCACTTTGGTTAATAGGATTTGCACAAAGCTGTACTAGCTGGCAGTGTATAGATAGTACTTTGTATCTGATGATAATGATTTTATCTTCTCCTCTCTTCTAGCTTTGAAGTTGAGAATGGCCCGTCTCTGTGCTGCAGTCCTTCAGACCTGCAGGCATCCCCAGGTTCAGGTCTGGTTTTACATCCCAACCTGGCGGGTCATGGCCAGCGCAGAGAGTCCTTCCTCTACCGCTCTGACAGCGACTACGAGCTGTCGCCTAAGTCGCTGTCACGAAACTCTTCCATTGTTGGAGAACTGTGAGTCGGTTGCATTTACAACCCTTTGCAATAATCAGTAAGATAGATGGTGTGGTAACAAATTCACTGTGATAAACTTCCATCCTGTTTTTCAGTCACACAGAGGACTTGATTGTGACTCCATTTGCCCAGGTAAGACTTTATTTTGGTAAATAGTCATGGGGCAAAATTGTTTAGACACAGAAAGTGAATTGAGGTACAAATGTCAGGTCCATTTGCTCTTCAAGTCAGCTTCAAAGATTATTCAAGTGTTTTTCCCAAAATGTGAAGTAAGCGTTGTGAAGCACCGCTTCCACCCATAAACTGGATTTTTTTCTATTGTCACTACTGTCACTATCAATTACCCATTGGTGGTTAATGCTTTCTGCCCCCCAGTGTCCTTTAGTAGGCACGTCAACGTCTACTGAACCAAGATCTTTTAGGCCGCCATTTACACCTTAGATTAACATGTCATATCATTATCTGAATAACCTGTCTGGATAACCTATAAGGATAACGAGGACGCATGTTAATGCAAGGTGTTCAGTTTATTACCTGTCAACATGTGTCAGAGAGAGTTAGGGTTACTACCTGCAACAATTTGTTATTATTGATCAGTCAGCATGGCCCAGTGTCTGACCTTTCACAGGCTTATCAGATGTCACGAGCCATTGATTCAGTCAAAACAAAACTCAGATGATGATGCATATGTTTGAATGATGCAAATGACTGGCCACATCTGTGCTATACCACTGTCTGATTGTATCACCACCTGTTTGTGTGCCAAAACAAGGTTCTCATCCAGTGAAGGGATTTTTAGTCAGTTTATGAATTTATCTTGTGATTTGATTCATGTGACTCATTTGAGACTCAGAATTCCCATCTGGTTACAGTAATGGTAATGTACTAATGGTTGTAAGTAATTCTCGACAATTACAATGTCATATGATGGATATTGTCTGTCTTTGGTAGATGGTAGATACTCTGGCCCACTGTTTACAGGTTGCACTCTGCATTTCCTATATGTTTACACTGCTTTTTTAGAAAACAATTGGGTGTACGGATTTGCAGGTTATATGTTTGTGTAAGTTGAAAAGGGGCTAATGGTGATTGAGGTTTGGGTAGGGTTGAAGTTAGGTTAGGCTGTAAATCATTAAATTCACATGCTAATAATTGGAAATTAATGCACCACGCTGATTTCAATCAATCATTACTTTCATCTACATTTCCAAGGGGTAATAAAATAAATCAAATAAAATGGAAAAAACCCCCACATTGCATATTTGTATATACACTCTCCAAGTCTTTTCAATTTGCAGTTTTTGTCATACAAATATTCCTCTCATGCAAATTGACCACATCTCTTCCTTTGCCTCTTTGTGGCCTCCCATTCTTGTGGTTTTAGGTGCTGGCAAGCCTTCGAACTGTCAGGAACAACTTTACCACATTGACAAATGTACAATGCACATCCAATAAGTAAGTCATCTCATTATTTTCCTCTTTTTTTTTCCTCTTTTGGAAATACAGTCTGCATAATATCTCCAGCTTATTAACAAAAATCAGGAAAATTCCAAGTGTCACTGATTTTTGTTTCTGCTATTGAGGTTTCAAGCCTGCCTCACTTGGGGGCGCCAATGTATCGAAAACTTTTTGTACATGACAACCCATCACACTAAAGTAATTATACATTTAAACATCCTGAGAGGCTGTTTAGTAAGATTGCCTTGAAATTCGAAACTAGAGACATTATACTGTATTTTTACTTTACTTTATTAATTTATTTATTTGTTCGTTTGTTTTTTTCTGGTGGAAGTTAACTGAATGCTCTCTTTTGTCACTGAATTGGTTCTGTGGCTGCAGTTGCAAGTCTGCCAGCAAAGCACATGCAGTTATGACCTTAAAGGGAAGGGTCACCATGGGCCAAAACTGCATTGGACATGACAACGTTGCATGGTGGAGACCTGACCTTTGAGTTCAGAGGGCTCATGGGGCATCTGTTTGATCTTAGTGTTATGATAACAGTTACGGCTGCTGAGACATTACAGTGTCATATAGAGCCTTGAGATGCATGAAGGCGTCTGATTTGTTTTTTCTCTGCTTCTAGGAGATCTCCTGCTGCGAATCAGCCCTCTGTCACCAAGGTTTGTCTGTCAGGTGAGTACTGCTAAAGGCCCTGCAATCACATGAAAAGATGAATATACTGACAACACCATCACAAATATGACACTGGAAGACTCTGAAAAGCTGCAACATTTGACCTTTCTTTGATGAGTAATTTCCGTAATTTTTAAGAAGTAAAATGTCATCTATGGCTGCTGGTAGGTGTTTTTTTTTTAGTTTTTTTTTTTTTAGCAAAGATTAAAGATTATAAAGATTTGGAGGCTACAAATAATCTAAATAAAATGATGCAAACTAAATATGTATTGATCGCTATGTGCCAATTTTGCATATCCTCCAAAAAGGCCTAAGGCTTTTAAGTCTGATATGTGGAAACTTAAAGTAAAATAAAATAAAATCTAGAGACACAAAATTATTTGTTACAAATACATACATACTTAATACACAGAAAATTTGACGTGAACACATCATCACTTCATTCCATTTTTAACCATGTTACAGTCTCATAAATGAAAGCCAGTGCTGGGAATTTTACTTGCAAGTTAAGAACATTCATTACCTCTGCCCAAGGAGGCAATGTTTCCACCCAGCTTTTGTCTTGTTTGTTAGCAGCATTACTCAAAACGTTCTGAACATTTTTGATTTAACTTGGTGGAATTACTATACAGTGCATACATGAGTTGTGCCGATGCAAACACATTAAGAATGAGCATTTCACTTTAATTTCATTTTCTCTACAAGCAAATAGTAGGACTGTAATTACTTATGAAAATTTCACTCAAATACATGTTTACACTTATCTTTAAACCTCTAAAGCCTGCAGATACTGCTGTAATTTTGCTGTTATCAATACAGGAAACCAAGACTTGTCAACAACACACACAAAAAACCCCCATGCATTGATGTTATGATAAGAACGAAAGAGTGTGAGTAAACCTGCAAGAGAGAGATTAGAGATCTTTGATGGTCCTGATTCAGATCACGTTGACGAAGGAAAGGATGGTGGTAAGAAAGGGGAGGGTGGGGGATTAGTTCCTGCTGCACTGGTTCTTCAAGCCCGATTGACGTCAGTATGGCTTGCACGCGGGTGCTCTCTACTTCCTATGAACACAGATGGGCTGCTGGGAGCGTCCCCCAGCAGGAAAAAACACAAAATAGACAACTCTTGAGTCTCGTAGTGCTCTCCCTCCTCCACACTTCTCAGAAACCTTGACCTTCTATGTCCACACTGATTTAGAACCATTGCATTATTTTATTTGTCTTTCAGCATGACGCATGGAAAAGATAGAAGGGAAGAGCAAATTTGAGTTACTCTCTGTGAGACGTCTATGAGGCCTCCACTTCCGTCATTTTTTCTCTGAGCATTTAAGGAACATACAGTACACCTGCCACTAAATAATGGTGATTGTTCAGCCATTGAGAAGGTTATAACAATAAACAATGTCACAAGCAGAGATGCCCTCACATCCTTCCTAAGCTGCTTTCTGTCTCGAGTTAGTTAACGCAATAGAATTTCATTGAGCGGAAAAGGAGAACAGATTTTTCCTGTTTTGTGTCTTTATTTTAGTGAGGCAGTTTTCCCATTGTTGGTGATCAGCATCATAGTGAATACATCATCTGCATCTTTTTAGGCATGAACTCAATATGGGCGGTTTAAATGAATAACACTACATTTACGCTAGAGGACTTGATGCACGATTAATGATTTTTTTTTTTTTTTGGTAGTATTATTTTATATATTTATTCATTCATTCATTCAGCCATGGCATCTTTACGTGTGTTACGTGTGGCCCATATCCGGTACCCGTGTTTACACAGTTTAGACCAGAAACAACCTGCATGCCCATAGAAGGGTTTTAGTTTCTGAGACAGACAAAATGGGTCAAAGAGCAGAAATGAGACTGAAGTAATTATTCAAGCTATTGCTTTATGAAGCAACGTTAAAGGTCTGCAAAATCTCCAAGGTCCAAAAAAAACCTAATTATATTGTAAGGATTAAAACAATGTTTGCATTTAAAGACTTGCCATGGTACTAGAAATCTGATGTGCCATGATATACTGTATCCCCTGTGTTTTAGCCTTTACCAACTTCTCGACCCAAACCTTCATCCTCCCTTTCTGTTGACAAAGAATCGTTGCATGGATTGTTTACATCATTCATATGAAGAGAAATTCGAATTGGTGTCAAATTTTATCATGTGCCATGACGGTTGCATTAACAGACATCGCATACCTATCAAATTTATTTCCATATATGAATGTGGACCAAAGCTGATCTGAGAATATCTGATTCGATGTGCTTTTACACTGTTTACATGTTGGCAGTGCATATCAAATAGTCGCCACATGGGAGTAAAACATCACAATTGGGTCATTTGTGTCTGGTGGTGTAAAGCAGCGGAATGAATTATTACAGCGAGGAGGGGTGAGGTTGTAGAAGGAGAGAGGTTCAAGTTGAAGCTGAGGTTCGTGAGAAAGAGTGAACGGGCATGCGGGGAGTGAGATGGGAAAGAGAAAAACACAGTAATGGTTGGTCAGAGATGTCACACGACTTTTTAATCAGATCCTCATTGTGAGAAGCAGAAAAAAAGGTCAAATTGGATGATGTAAACAAAGAGCAGAAACGTGAGCAGAGTCAGTGGGTGAAACAAAAACAGGGGGTGCAGGAAAATCAGCTCAGCTTCAACTGCGTCACTGTGGGCTGTTTAAGCTGTTACATATCTTACTGTTGTAACGTGAGGGGATTGTGGGTTTCTGCATGTGAGTTTACAGTTCACGCCTCACAGATTTTGGTCCCATTGCACCAAGTCCTCTGAGCTAGGCAGGCAACAAAAGGCGTTTTCTTCCCTGACTGATTCAGATTAAAGTCTTTTCTCTTTATTGGGCTTATTTATTGGGACTTCTGAGGGAAAAGCTTGATTATGACGTCTTTGGCCGTCAAGGATCGCAGATTAATCTGTAACAGTTATCTCAATCATTAGCTGGATGTTGGTTACACAGGGATGAATGGTTTGGTCATTTGAGCAAGCCCTTCACAATGTTCTGAGTGAGTACTACTTTTGCTTGGCCTGTAGAAATTAAATTTTTACAGAATGTCATCAGAAATTAATGTTTATGGGGCCTGTAGGCTAAACGCAGCCTGTGTTAACCATAGATTTGGTCCACCATTGGAGTACATCATAATTTCATTGATGCTGTCCATTATCTGTATGTCTGTTCCTGTAATGCCTAACTGGATTTTTTCTTGTATCACAAAGCTTCACCATACAGTTTATGCAGCTTGACCTGGGCACTAAACATGTCTAAATGTACTCTGCAATTTTGCATTATGAATCTCAATTTAAAAAAAAAAATGAAACGGGGCATTTTACCAAAATGGCAAGAAATACATTTTGTTTAAGTCATGGTTGTTGTGATGGTTATATCACTTTGCATCTTAGAATAATACCATTCCATGTAACACAATGCAATGTCCCTTCTGTTGAGGGTAATTTTTGGCTTTCCAAGGAAAAAGCTCCCCGGATTTCTGTAACAGATGCTATGAGCCTCTGGGCCCAAACCAAGAAACGAATTGCAAACTGTGAGTATGCAATGGTGTTGTTATCAGGTTATGTAAATTTAAACTGTGTCTGTTTTCCTCATATTCGTTGGTCTTCATCATTGAGGTCTTTGTTGACGTATAAAATCTACGTTTGTCTATCTTTGTGTGATGCATGTTTGCAGCTCAGCAAGTTTGTTTCAAAGGTTTGTTGCATTTCCAGCTGGTGTGTCTGTGCAAAATGAATTAAGTCAGACACACAGAGACTTCATAACATACACATTCTGTGGCGTGAAATAACAGACATGTGACTTTGTGCGTAAACTGCCCAGGGTGTGGGCCCCACAGTAAGCATAACTCACTCATCCTTTGTCTCATTTTGTAAACATGTCCTGAAAGTGCAATAATGAAAGAGCAATATGTGAAACAGGTTGTTCTGGCAGCATAATGAAGAGGTAGACCTTGTGGTTATTAAACTTCATTTCAGCACGCCATTACTAAATTGTATTATTGTGCAATAGCATAAAGGGACATTTTAGTTCACGCAGCAGTGTGTGCAGGAACTGTCCCAATATTTCTTAGTGTGTCACTATGGATTATTTTGAAAATCTATTAATCTACTTTTTATTTAGATTATATAATGAATAACCGAGACAAAAAGGAGAAATTAAACTACAAATTCCCAATCCCAACAAATCATATTTTCAATAAATCATCATAATTCTGCCAAATTGACATGGATATGGTATTACCATTTAAGAAATAGACCAGTAAATGGTGCATTGTCATTTTAATACACAATTACATGTTTTGACCTACGTGATGATGGGTTGCATTTTTACTGGTTTATATAATTATTCAGAAAGAGACAGTGAATGTGATGCATATATCTTGCACAAGGCCGGTTGCTTATTCACAAAACACTGAACTAATGCACCAGGAAGAATAAAATTTTCTTTTTCTTCTTCTTGTTAAAGTTGCCAAACTAAATAAGAGTTGTTGTCTTGCTTCATGTGTGCAATACAATACAACAGCAGGTCAGGTTTGTATTTGCATTTGCCATATATAATTGTTTATATGTCATTTAATCGATTATTTTCGTTAATCAAATAGTCTCAGTAGTATTGATTTAATTGTGACAGCCCTAGTGTGCATGAACGTGTGTGACTGTGACCATGCACGTGTGTGTGCCATAGAACACAGCAGACTCTTGTAAGAACAAGTTAAAAAAAGACGTGGCTTCTATAATGTTGAGTGAGTACCACTTTCTCAAAAGGCATGTTTATAAAGGGCTTATAGGTGGTAACGAATGGTTTATACACCACGTGAATTCTCTACCAGTTATTAATAAGCCCAACTTTTGGGATGCCAGGTTGACTGATTAACATTAATAAAGCCAGTAGTTATTACTAATAGAGTAATAGTAATAGAATAGAATAGAATACTAAAATGAGATACAGCATATTACAAAGGAGTACTGGTATGTGATTATTGTGGTTTTGTCTGTATTACAGACAACTCAAATTTAATGTAAATAACATTACTGGGTCCTTAAGTGTTGAATATTTTTCTAAATATCATGTTATCTAAAACTTTAATAATTGAATCTCAAATGTTATTTGGTGTCATTCAGCAGAAAGTGTGTGTCTATGGCATAACTACTACAGTTTTTTTATATTTAAAATAATAAGTTCACAAAATAATGGATAGACATAGGGATAGACAGACGACCACACACACACAGTCTATTCGGTGCTGTTCAGCAGTCCGCTCTGGTACAGTGTGCTGTAGTTATTCTGCTCCTCTGTGTGCATCAAGACTCCATGTCAGGATTTCCAGGCTGCCGCACAGAGGAGAGGATTCAGAGGGCTGGAAGTGTGCAGCCTGGTTAAGTATTTGAATTATGTCATTGACGTCAGCAGAGTCATAAACCTCCCTGCGGCCCATCCTTCAAGCTTGCCCGTGCCAACACAGTTCCATGGTGCATTGTGAAGAAGCTGTCAGACAGGCCTTGATGGGGTGTACGTTTTGTGTAGCTTTTGAAACCCTTTGTTTTGATAGGTGAAGAGATTAAGTCTTAATTATAATCTATGACATTACATAATCAGCAGTGAGGGTTGTTTGTGAGAGAGAGAAAGACAATGAGAGACGTCACACAAAGAGCGATAGTGTGGTTTCTGGGTGGACACCAGAAGTTCCCCATACTGTTCCCGTAAGGTCATTATATCATTACATCAAATTGCATCCAACACGCACGGGATTTATTTTTTTTGTTTAACTGAGCCATTAAATAAATACGCAATATTGTATATTTAACTTGATTATAGGTATATAAAGGGATGTTTTTAAGATACGATGTGATATTAGTTTGGATTGAGCCCATAAAAGGAAAATGAAATAAGTACACAAATAAGCTTTAAAAAATCCAGTATAATGAAATGTTAAAAACACTGAAATGATGTAGCTATTTGTGGGTTTACAGGAATTTTGAAGGTCAAATTCTGACATTATTGAACTGTAACATCTTAATTTGCGGTTAACCATAGAACAACTTTGATAACTTCAGAATAGCCCATTACTTTGCTGCAGCTTCTCACTCCGTTTAAACGTCGATTGTTTAAGCCTGCAAGCCCTGGAGAAATACAAAGCAAGCTTTCTTACAGGTTTAATTTACTTTATCCTCCAAATGTTCTGGCTTCTACGATGGATGTAACCTATATAAATCATCTTAAAACCTGATGGAAAGTGCTGTATGATTTGCACCCCTTTTTATTAATACATATAGACATGTCTGACTATATTGTGAGCTTCCTGTTTTCTAAAAGTCAGTTCATCCTCACATAAATTGGACTGTGAGAAACTACAGGGGATCATGGGAAACAATGTGGGTTCTGAGTTATGCAACTTTGCTTTAAGCATTATGCAAGATGCAGATGATGTGTGCTTTTGTTTAGCCTGTTTAAATAGTAAATAGTGTGAAGTTGACTGAAGGCAAGGCACTCATCACATCCAGGACGTTTTGGTATATATTCCCCCTCAGATATGTGCATAACAAGTTAGCTGTCCACCTGTTGAGTCACAGTCTCGCAGCCTGATCAGACATGTCACTATGGTGCTTTTCTCTGTTTCTTTCTCTTTCTCTGATGATGTCACTCTGTCTTTTTCTTATTTTTCTCCTCTCTCACCCTCTCTTTCATTTTCTCTACTGTTTTTTGTCATGTCTCTTCTTTTTTTTTTCTGAGGGAATTGACGCACATCAGCATTGGGGGTGGGGGTGACACAAAGGTTATTCATTGTGCCCAGCTTCCCTGCTGCCTCAGCTCAGTGCACAGTGCGTAGACAAAAACAAATAACATTGAATATGTGCACATATGAGTGTCTAACTGCGAGATTTCTCCTTCATCATGTGATGAGGTCAAGGAGAGGAATGTGTTTGCGTACGTGCTGATACCAAGCTTGTTTACACTCCTAACGATGTTGATGACTCAAACCTTTTTCATTTACTGTTTATTGTAAATGGCATTATTTCCTGCGAAGACAAAATACTTCACACAAGCATGGCATGAGCCATATTAGTCATTGAGTTTCAGTCATCCAAATGTAAAAAATCTGATAATTACACGAAATTGTCACATTGAAAGCTGTGGTATAGCTCATCAGAGTGTTGTGTGTAAGGTTGTACAGTTCTGCAGACTTCAGCGGGACGGTGAATGAAACAGCTTTGGGGGTAGAGTGAGAGCACAGAAAGACGCAGTGTGAGGTAGATCTGAACGGAGGGTGTCTCTGGCGAGAGTGGAGGTGGGGAAGTTTGGGGGGGGTACCCGAGCCCAACCCTGGTCGTTAGTGCAGTTGATGGCTCTCACAGAGGTAGGTTTGTGACCCTACAGAGGAGAGCGATGGAGGGAAAAGGAAAAGAGGGAGAGGGGAGGCAGGGTCTGTCTGCACACTGAGCTCTGTTGTCCTCTCAGCAGCCGCCAGCATATGGCCAAAGCATTAGGACTTAGTGGAGAAACTGAAAAAATAAAGCTAAAAAAACAGGCTCATAGTCTGTCTGAAAAACCTGCTCCAAGACAGAATGCGACGTACTTTTCCAGAGTGCGTCACACCACCTTTGACTGGTGACATTGTGAAATGTCTCTCACCCCATTTCAGGCTGCATTTATTATCAGATGATGGTAACGATTCAGTGGCCTCAGCTTCTCCTGCTAGCTCTATCTTTATCTGTGTGTGTGTGTGTGTGTGTCTCTTTTTCTATCTACATCTGTGGAGTGAAGGTGGATAGTTAACTCATCTCAATCCATTTTCATTTGACCGACACACACCCTCAATGGGGAACTAATCATCAAATTTGGCTGGTGTAAGGTTTGATTGGACTCTGGCCATGTATGCACTAAGTTGGCTAAACCTGACAATGCTGATTGCGTGTGTAAACCACTTGTGTCCACTTAAGCTGTTTTAGAAAAGCTCTCAATTCATACTCCAATGTTTCTTCCTTCAAAATTGCGCTCTACAACCTCATCTGGTAAAGAATGGAACAGAAATGGCCTGATTTGCTAGATCTGTGCAGGTGAAACCACCAATCTGTCACATCAGTTCCCCATGATCACTTATTTTATGTTTCAATGTAGCCAAAAACACAACACAGGTGTTAACATATTTTGTCCATTTATATAAATATCACAGTATAAACTAGTGATATAATCACAGCTCATAAAGGGTAAGTAAGTAAGCTCAATCCACGTGCACAACAGATTTTGTTTTGAAAGGTGTTTCAAATATTTTGTCCAACCCTATTAGGGACAGAATATTAGAAACACCTTTCAATACAATGCAGTCTTATCTTACAGCACCACTAACTATGACTGCATCAACTGCCACTGAGTTGAATCAACACCTTTCTAACACAATGTCAACAAAAACTGAACATTATCGCAAAGGTAGGATTTGTAGCAAAGGTGTTATATTGGACTGCATTGGATTTTGCAGGTGAATCTAATAAGTGCACATGATTGTTTTTGAAAAGCTCACTTTTGATCATTCACACTAAATTGTGACTTGGGAATCTTCAGGTTTATTCATTTTGGAGAGAACTTTTGAAAAGCTTTGGTTTTGGAAAAGATCTTAAAACTCGACCCTCTGTGGCACCCAGTTTGAGACATTTGATCTGCAGAGACCAAGCCCACTAAAGCCCTGTGCTGCAGTCTATGTCTTACATTCTGAGAGTCTAGCCTCTGCATATGAATCATCCACCCTCTTCAAAAATGAACTGAATCCCACTCATGCTGCTGGTGTGGATGAGCCAAGCCTTTGATGTTTCCCGCCGGCCCTGTGAAAACGTCTAATGTCTCTATATATCCTCATTGGAGGGAACAGGGGCAGGATGTGGTCACACCTTCTTGGCACAGTCTCCTGCCCCGATGGTTCAAAGCAGCCGCATATTGGTACATATTCAGTCTCAACAGCCCACCACCTTGTGCATGCACTACTTTGATATTGTGCTCGCTGCTCCGTGTCACTGACTTTTACATGAATAGGATGCCGGTGGTTCCTGTGAACACTTTGAGCCATGAGGTTTAGCTTGCAAAAGTCAGGGGTTCTTTGAGTTCTCCAAACCGGGAACTCAAAATAACAGAATTTGACCAGCTTCATGGACTGAGGCAGCTACTCTTGTAATGTGAGGGCCATGAGGTTTGATGTCCAAAAATGCAGCTAAACCCATAGAAACTTCTCTCATCTTTTTGCAATTTGATGTAATCATGCTGAGCAGATCTCATCTGCGCAGATACTGTCCATGATTTCACTCAAGTTTTTTGTTTAATACCGGTGGTTCAGAGTCTGTACGGCATCACTGTGCTTTGAAGTGCTTTGATCCACTATGCTGACGTAAATTGGGGAGCAGCACGCTGGCTGTCCTGTTGTGCTAAGCATATGGGCTAAATTTCTTCCATGTGTGAAGTCCTATGAAGTAGAGATCAGTGTTTTCCATAGAAAGAAAGATGGTGGGGAGATCCAGGTGCGTTAAATGTTAGATCCCTCCAGGCGAAAAATAGTTGAATCAGCTTAGTCTCCCTGTGATGTCCACATGTCAGTGTATTTCTTGCAGACCTTGTTTGCCTACCACAACTCCTAGCTACAGAACTGCAGTATTTTGTCAAATGACAGCTATGATTGTCTTTAGCACTCACTCCACCATTCAGTAATTCCACTCCATGTTTTGTGTGAGTTCAGGACCAAAGAGGAAGTGCTTTGGTTTCTTTGGCACACAGTGAGACCCTGGTCTGGACTCCCCCCAATTCGGGGAGTCAAAGTTTGCCTCTCGTGTTGCTTGTGCAAACACAGAGTTTGGTGTTTGATATAGTTTCTCTCTCTCTCTCTCTCTCTCTCTCTCTCTCTCTCTCTCTCTCTTCTCCCTCTGAGAGGTTCATAGAGGAGAGAGCCAGTTTGTGCAGCATTGTGGTGGAGTGTGAGCTGCAAAGGTTCTGCAAAGTACATCCTTGAAGTGGTCTGTATGTCTCAAAAGGGAAGTGATGTCTGGAGAATATCAGAGAATGAGAACTGTGGAGTGTTGAACTTGTTTTGTGACAATGAGTAGTTTGCCAAATAAATAAGTGAGTGCAGAATTT
>OMOW01023273.1:11552-24711 GCA_900312555.1 Lamprogrammus exutus | reverse complement strand
GACGTCGGCGCCCCTTGATCCCGCTCGTCACACGGCACCGGCGGGACTCGACGCAACGGCTTGACCTGATGTATTGCCAGGAGAAGGCTCCACATAGCGCCGTGCCGTGCGTGCTTTCGCCTAAATGCCTTATTTAATTGTTTAGCCTGCTGAGGCACGCAGGTGCATTGGCCACCCAGGTAGAGCTCACACACACTTCCAAGACAATGCAGTGGAAATGACTGAGGATGAATTTAGAGAGGACAAAAAAGATTAGTGGCGCAAATACAGATGAGCAGCCTGACGCGCACACGCGTACAACTTAAAGGATTCAGTGCTGGACTCTGTAGATTACTGTAAACACACAAATTATATAGGTTTATGTATGTGTCAGTTGAGCAACAAACTAAATTTCTTTCAGCTTTTGTATCAGAGAACTGCAAACCAACTGATCATTCCCCATTTGAATTTTCCCATCAAACAGGATTCCATAGATTATTAAAACCGCTTTTAATGTTATGTCTGTTTTTTGTTTTGGGGAGATATAATGTTTGCACTCTGTCTCAGCTCGTCATATTCAAAGTCTGGCGAATTAGTCTGGGGAAGCAGATTCTTCTTTTCTGATCTGACAGACGTCTGCCTCAAGATGCCAAGTCAATATTTCTCCAGAAATCAGTCAATAGAAAGCAAAGATTGAGTGAGATCTTTCGGTAAAGGAGAATGAGCTTAATGTTTGAACATTATTTCTGTGCAGTGTTTGAATTGCAACACCCTGCCAACAGCTTAGTAATACAATATGACATAGGAGTTTGATATGTGGAAAGCAGGTGATTGGCCAGTTGTGCATTTTCACATTATATTCACGACAGGAGTGTAAGACTCCTGGATTCCATGCAGATATAATTCAGCTCAAACAAGCCAAATCATTACCAACAATATTGGTGTGTTTTGAAAAGCTAATGAGATCCACAGATGATGATGTGATTAAATTTAAAGAAATCATTTCCAAAGTGAGGATTAAAATATTCAAAATAAACTAAGCTATATAGCAGACAAACTTAGAAAACAAACAAAGACTGCAAACAAGATTAAACTAAATGAACCTGGCAACAGACCTGACAAGTATGATGGAAAATGTGAAGAGCAGTTGGAGAAATTCGTGTGGATAATAACTTCTAATTATGGATTATGGTGATAGCTCATTATTAGAAATATACAAGTGGCAACTTTTAATGAGTGAGGGCAGCTGAATGAATATCACATATCCATTTTGACTGAGCTCGCACTGTTATAGTGAACTGAGGTCACATAAATATAGCCACTGTCTCTTAAAGGGAAAATTCATTCAAACAGGGAAAGAGCGCAAATACGAAGTAATGAACCGTTACAGAAAAACTGCCATAAACTCAGTGTAATGTGCCAGTGTAATGACATGGAAAAATGTTGTCCAGAATACCAAGGCGAGCTGAATTCTAATTACAAATAATCATTGTAGTTAATAAAACAATTAAAGCTCCATTATTTCCTAGTGGAGGTTTGCTGCTGCAACAAATTATTCACATAAGAGCTGCACGAAACACCTCCATGCTAAGTAGAAGGGCAATCTACATTCCAGTCCAAAGCTAGGATTTCATAATGATTACAACCACTGGTTATAGGGTAAAAAGTGCTGGTGGACAATTGACTGTGTGACCATTTGCTTAGCTACAGGTTCCTTTTGCTCCCAAGAAGGGTTAGGGTTAAGCTCACTGGTTGTCAGTCTCTGTGCTGAGGTCATTTACTTCATTTCAACACGCTTAAATGCATTCAATTCAGTTTTATTACCGACATTATTGTCAGTGATGACACTGTGCCGGGATCCTAAAATGACCTCTCATAAGTTATATGCTGCTTCATCAACCAAGCTGATCACTAATAAACACTACAGAAAGAACCCATTTACATGCAAATTACCTCAAATATCTCACCCGTCTTATATAAACAAAGCAGTCAGTTTGTCGAATTATCTTCCAACTCTGTATGAATCTAAAGATACTGGGTGGAGGAAACCGACTCCAAACATAAATATTGGCCCTATTTCTCCTGCAAACTTTAAGAAGTCCCACCTATGATCTCCCCTCCTTTGAGCTTGCAATGCATTTCTGTTATGCGCACTTGTTCAGAGCAAAAAAAGCTTGAGCAGGCGAGTCAGACATTGCCTTTTGAAATAATTCCAGTCCTTGGAAAGAGCTGTGTCTGTGGCCATTCACCTCGGGATAGATTGACTCCGCCGACTGAATTCCGATGAGCTGAACATCGGAAAAGCCTGCGCCTTCTCGTTTATCCCCTCAGTGAGCACAAAACCCGTCTCTCCAGCATCCCCCCCATTCCTCAAGCAAATACAATACAAAGTCAAGGTGGCAAGAGAGGATTTTTCACAGAAACAGATGACCAGCATCACCTGCGAGACTGAAAGCTTCACGGCCTATACTGTATGTGTCTACAGTGCAGGGAAGGGGGAGCCGACTTTGTGATTTTCAGCTACCAGGCACGGAGCACAGAGCATCTAATCAAGCAAACTGACCTTTTCACCAGCGTCATAAAATATTCATTGCTGTTGAACGTATTACGGGATGCATACCATATTCACATTCATTCTTTATGAGGAATAATCAGTCTTCCTAGAACCATGACAAATGCTATATTTTACCTGTTGTGATGTGGCTTTAAATCACATTTCTCCTCTTCTCTACACCCCCTCTCTTGCAAACATACACACACACACACATACGCACACATAGAGAGAGAGAGAGTGGGAGATAATGAGAATTTCCAAGATCAACAAGTGCTGATGAATTCTTTGGAGGTGAATTCCTTCTTGGAATACCTGCTGAAGGGTGAGTTCTTTCACAGAGGGCCATCGTGTTGAGAGTCTAGTCTTCTCTGCAAACAACGTGGTGTGCTTGATTTGAATTATGGGTGTACAATTCCTGCTGCTTTTGTTTGTGTAGACAGCTTGATCACACAGTTTAGGCAAAAGTCGCAAACATAACGTTAGCAGTCGGCGAGAGACTTGAGCTCTTTGTGCTCGCTAACTGAACACATTGAACTAAAGAGAGGAGCTGGAATCAACGCTTAACTGAAAATGAGGCCCAATCAAAACCTGCTTGGTATACATTCAGTCTGGACGACATTATAGAGTGATTCAAGGAGTACAAATAATCAAGCTTTTATTTGGCTTCTTATTTTTGATTTACTGCATTATTAGTGTTTTTTAAAGATCGTATTGCTAATCACAGCCCCACTGTTGCATTATTTCCCACTACTGTTCCAACATTGTTTGCTTTCTTTGTAATTAACTGTTTCCCCACCTAAGTCTCCTATTGCACACCTGGCTGTTGGAGCAGAGGGATGGATCTCTTTTAATTGCCTCTCTCTGGGTTCGTTACATTTTGTTCTTACGCTTTGAGGTTTTTCTTAGGGAGTTTTTACCTTATCAGATGTTGTTATGGGTTGGGTTGCTCTTGTGGGCTTTATAAAGTGCTTTGAGACAATCTGTAATACTGGGCTATACAAATACACATGACTTGCAACTTTGCATAGATTGTTACTTCTGAAAAGCCTTTTATTTATAGAAAAATAAATAAATAAAAAGTAAGTGATGAATGTGGATATAAAACAGTTTTATTCTTAGCATTGTCTCCACACAGCCAGGAGACTGGGTGCTTCATCAAACACTGACCACGCTGAAGAACACTCCGCATCTCACTGGTCCATGCAGTCCTAATTATACACCGGCACTTCCATTTGGTTCCTCTGTGGTGGCTGGTGTTCCAACCAGCATGTTGTTCTTTGGCGAGCAGCTCTCAGGCTCCATTGTCATCACCCGCACTGAGTACCCACGAGTCTCTGCTGCCCAGGAGCGGTCCAAGTCTACCAGGCCCATGCACTGCTTACCTGGAGTGGTCCAAGAACAAAGGATTTATTTTATCTACAGGTGAGGTCAAAATAGCAGAAATATAATATTGTACTATATTTCAAAGTGTAATACAATCCAAATCCAATTTGGAGTGCAGGTGTTCCTTTTATTTTGTCCACCTTCTGTATGTTCCTTGCATTGGTGTATGTCATTACCCAACTGATATCAAAAAGCTACGTTGGTCATTTACACACACAGAACTTCACAATAAGAGGATAATTTTTTCTTTAAAATTAGCACTAAAATTAGAATTTCCTTTGAAAATATGCTACAGATATATTACGCAGCTTAGCAGTGAGTTATCAGGTGGCAGACAAAGACAAATTCTCTCTTTGGTCTGCCACACGGTCTGGCGGGCACTTTAGCGGGCTCTGGAGAGACGGGATCAAACGTTGCTGGAAATGTTAGCGGAGGAGGTTCAGCCCTGTTAACCGACGCGGAGCAGAAACGCCCGTGACAGGTGGTGTCAGGTACATATGAAAGAGCTTCACACCGATGAGGCGTTGGGGAGCCTCCTCACATATGGACGGAGACTTTGATAGGCTTTGAGAGCTATCGGGGTGGAGAGAGCCCTCAACATAATGAAACTGTGTATAGTGAAGGTTCTCCAGGGGCCTGAAGGATTCGGTCTGACAAAATACTTCCCTCAGAATCTGACATCTGCGGAGGCTGCTCACTTCAGACGTCTTGTTACCCTGAGTTTATATTGTATACACCTCTCTTATGTTTGCACCTGTTTTTAAAAAGCAGAGCGCTGCTAGAAGGTCACAGAAATGTTGGTGGGATGTTGGTGATAGGACAAATACTACAATAGGCAGAAAATAGTATCACAGTACAGATACTGCATGGATTATAACAACTGTTAAGTTATAGAAAAGCACATTGCATGGTGTCAGTTGATCCATCTCACTGTTCTGCATTATAAATATGATCACACAAATCTAACAACAAATGTATTTGTATTCCTGATTTAGACAAAAAATGTGCATTAATGATTAATGCCGTAGTTTTGATTTTAATAACAACTGACAGTAAATATAAATATTCTGCCCAGATCTACCAGACATATAAAGTAACAGGAAAAGTGGGTGATTCAGTACCTATGTGTCGCCTTTCAGGAGGGAGCTGCACGGCAGTTTGGTCTGCAAAGCGGCAGAGGATCATGTGCTCCTGAAACAAAGGACAGACAATACGTACATGAACGCCACACTGCAAGTTGACATAACACTACTGAACACTACAGCTTCCAGTTTGAGCGATATCTCAATGCCTCGAGTTCTGGTGATGCCAAAAAGTGATATGTTTTCACGAGGCCCCAAATTCTGTGAGGGTGGTAATAAAGCTGGTAACACTTAGTAACAAACCAAATAGCATTTCATGTCTTTTTTTCCAGTACTGCTAAACTAGACTAGCTGATCAGATGCAACAGTAGCCGAGTTTAAGAAAATGAATAACAAAAGAAGACCATAAGTTGTTGTCTGAGGCCAAAACCTGAAGACAGAAGTTTTTCCATGGAAAGTTTTATATCAGCAACACCACAATTCTATGCATAAAAATCATCCCCGTATAATCTCTAGAAGTCCAAGAGTTCTCACAGGAATTCAATCGTAAGCAAAGGACAAGTTTTTTTCTGTCCTGTTTCACGCTGCTATGGTTCATGGAACAAGAGACTCAGGAGAGCAGTTAGTCATTTCTAACCTGCTCCCACTTTAATTGATTCCATTCCTCACTCCAAAGGGGTCCACTGAATGCAAGGCCACAGAGTAGGTGCTTAAAGTTAGTGCTGAGCACCAATATCTCACACCATTAGGCCTTTATTCCAGCGATACACACATTTGTCAATGTGCTGTCAGTCTGTTTAACTAGCTTAAGAAGGACAACTATGGTCCACTAAAGAAAAAAGCAATGCAGCATTAATTTGCAGGCATTAAAGTGCTGGCTGGGGGTTTGAGAGTGGAGATGCAGTACACGGTGGGGTTCTCTGCACTCCTTCCAAATAAATGGTCATTACCAGACAAGTTTGGTGACAGCAAAACCATAGGGGAGTTTGGAGAACTTGTGTCTTAAGTGGTAGATAATGTGTCTATTTTTTTTAACAGAATATAGATTTCTCCTGCTGTGCTGCTACATGCGCTCAAGCGTTTATTTTGAGACAGCAGCTATGGCAGGTGTCAATTCATTTGCTCATTGGTATTTTGGCCAGATGGTAAAAATAAGACAGATCAATATCACAGAACAGCTGCCAAGTGTCTTTTGAATTATGTATAACCTAATAGAATCTGTGCACCAAAGTGATAAAAGTGTTTTGGGGGGGAAAGAAATCTGTTTTTCCTCACACAAGGGAGCCGTTAGGAGTGGTCCGATGTTGTGACATGTCAGCGGTTGAGGCTGCCATCACTTGGACCTACAGCAACTTTTGCACAGATTCTCCCCCGGGGCACTGACAGGAGCCATGCATCATTATGGGATGCCAGAGAACAGGCCCGTGTCTGTGCTGAGCGATAAGGGAAAGAGAGACTGGAGGGTGTGTGGGGCCTCCAACATGTAACTGTCTGGAGAATCTTTGTACCCGGGACACTAAAAAAGAACTCAGAGACCTGATGAGACTAGCAATTTTATTTGAATGTGCAATGTGATATGAAAAAGAGAAAAGCAAGAGCAAAGAAAGAACATGATCGGGCAGAAAGATGAGGAGCAAATAGACAAAATATGCCATTATGATGAGGTGTTTTTAGATTTTTACTTCATCCAAATAAAGAGCAGTTGAGCGTCTGCTGGTTTGTCATTGTGTTTTCTTGGTAATACAAGCTGAATGTCTGCAGATGTGTTCGCTGGGTGTTCCACCTTCCACTTGGTCATTGCACTGTAATCCACACATGGAAACTGGACAAGTGCACAGTTCAGTTAAATCAGCTCCTGCCGAAGTGGAGGATTCTTATTTGGCTGCAGTTACTGATGGTTAAAAGTGGTTTCATTGTGTTGAAGGAAAAGGCTATGTGAAATTCTAATGAGCTACGCGTTTTAAAATAAGTCACGACCAATGAAGGAGGAGATTTCTTTCCATTTGCATAAGAACTTTAACTAGGACTGTGCTTCAGATTTAGTTCAAAGATTTATACGGTGCTTGATATTTGTCTCTCTGAAAATGAATAATAAATGCAACAGAGGAACTTACCTTATGAGTCAGAGTCTCGTGGAACTTTTTGCTGTGAAATTAAGCAAAAACAGCGGACATTTTGTTACATTTCAATTATTCAGATGTGGGAGCTTTTTATAAATTTAGTATCTCTTGAGTGTACTTGCTGAGGTCAGGTAAGGAGAATTTCTTAGTGAGAGGCGGCATGGCTCTGGAGGTAGAGAGGTCGTCTAGGGATCGGAAGGTTTCTAGTTTGCATGTGGAGGTGTTCCTGAGCAAGACACTGAACCCCTAACTGCTCCTGATGTGCAGGTTGGCTCCTTGCATGGTTTGCCCCTGCCATCAGTGTATGAATGGGTGAATGTGAGGTACAAACTGTAAAGCACTTTGGTAAAAGTGCTATATAAGTGCAGTCCATTTACCATTTCCTTTGGGGAAAGTTTCTTTACAAACAAAATAGCTGAATATATTATCAGAAAATCTAATGCTCAACAAAATTTTAAAAAACCCTAAACATTAATGTTCTCTAAAATAAACACGTTTCTCTCTGGGAAAGAAGGTTCCTTATAAAACGTGGCTTTTTGCTCTCATGGGAATGGTGTCAGTTTGTTTATAATGGTTAGAGTTTGTCAGAGAACTGTTGTGAAGCTTGAAGCTAATTAAAAGTCAACATGGCCCATAGAAGGTCAGGGGTTACGGGCTAGACGGGTCATGTGGAGAGAACTCTCAAGTTTAACGTGGCCTGTTAGGAGCTTCTAGTGAAACCACCATCAGGGTGGTGAAACGAGCAGTTTCACAGCTCATAAAAACCTGGGAACTGCCTGGAATGTCTACACCTGCAGTATATCCACAGGAGTGCGTGGAACACGACCTCAGGGGGAAACACTAAAAGTGGGAAAATGAAGATTGACACAGTCAGGTGCACAGGCCCCGAACACGTACAGTGCGACTGCCCTCCAGGAACGCAGCTTCTTGGTGTCTGTGCAGCTGCAAAGATTTTTTTTGTGACTCTTAAATATTTTATGAAGCATTACGAGGGGCGAAGTGTTAGATTAGCAGAAGTGAGGAAATGAAACTAAGCTTGTAACAAAAAGAAGAGAATATGATCAATCACACCAGGCCACAGAAAGCTGTGTCCATTAAAGTCACATTCTCTCACATCTTAAACATAGTTCCAATAGCTTACTTACAGCCTTCTAAATCCATGCTGAAACCGGTAAAAACGGTAAACGGAAAACGGTAACCATGGAAACAGTGCTTATGCTAAATGTTATGTTATCGGTTGACTGACTGGTGAAACAATCTAATCAAAGGTTAAACTACAAACTTTAAAATAATTGCTTATTTAAACACAGCCTTCAAAAACAAATTACAATACCATGCTTCTATATAAATCAGAAAATGGGTGATATAACAATAAGAATTATGTTAAAAAAAGTAAGAGCAACTCTCAATTAATGCATTATGAATATAAAGCAAAGACCTGATTCACCTGATCTCCATGACCAGAGAAGAAGCTAGTGGAAGATTCCAGGCTGCACTCAGGCTCAAGTAGGGTTAGGAGGTAGTCAGGAGCTAACCATATCCAGTATGACCTTTAAAGCTAATCATACAATCATGGAAATTCTAACTCTCTCTTGTCAGATGTTGTAATTAGTCTGGCTGCAACATTTTGAGCCTGAAACAGAGCTGAGGCAGGTGTAGAGGTCATTAAGACAATGCAATAACGACTCTGCCAAGGTGTTCCAATAGAGAACTGTAACGTTCTGACAACTGTAGCATAAGGCAGCAGGGAGGTTGCATTTTCCAAAAATAAAAGGAAAAAGGTCAAGTTCCAAAGTTACTGACAAAATTTAACTGTTGTTGTAGCGCCACCATCAGGTCGATCAATGTTTCAGCTTTTGCATAAGTACAGAGTGCTCGTGTCCACCAGGTTTGGTTACAGTTTGGTTCATGAGACACGGCACTTTTTGAAGAATGAGCCACGCCCACTCAACTTTCGCAGCCCATAATAGCAAAACGATATGGAATATCAAAAAACAAAGATACAACGTTTGTCTGACTTGGCCCAGACACTCTACATGTAAAATTGTGTTACAATTGACCCAAACTTGTAGGAGGAGATACAAAAATCTGTCTTGGAAAAAAAATCTAAATGGCGGAAAATCTAGTCAGCCACAAATGGGTGTGGCCTATATGGATGGATGCAGAGCTGTGGTTTGTAGCTCTACAGTATCCAAAAGTTGCAGTGCAGCACACTGCCTTATTAGAATATTAAATCCACTACAGTGCAATCAGTACAATCATCGAGCACTGCCATAGCAACAGCACAAATACCAGGTACTTCCCCTATTTTTAGGTTTCTTCCAAAACGATTCAAGCAGCAAACTGTTAATTCTCACTACTAAATAAATCACAGAAAGTACTTCATACAAGCAGAGCATTTCTGCCTTCAAGTCATCATATCCTGGACAGCTCTGCATAGAAAACCCCTGTTCTCTGCTGCTAAAAGAACTGGGCTGAGATAGACAGCGTAGGGGGCAGACTCTGGCGCGAATGAAAGCCAGGAGGCGAACAAATTGCAGCAGCAGATACACAATATGTGTGGAAATGATGCAGAGTGAAGAGCACCAACAAGAAACTGGAACAAAAATGGAAAGAATGGGAAGAGAACTGCCTATATGGGCATGGTTCTAAAAGGAAACCAACAGGGTCAGAGTCAACATTTTTTTAAAGACGTAAGAGCAGAAACCCTGAGGCATGACAGGACTGGGGTACAGCGAGCATTTACAAACCTCCTGGGGAATGTGAACTTGATTGTGTTCTGGATGAAGCCGTAGCAACAGGGACTGATGACGAAGGCTGCTCCTGCCTGGATGCAATGCTCAAGCACCATGTCTGTCGCAACCCCACATGCATGGAGGGCAACCTGGAGGAAAAAGGGCAACAGAACAAAAGCTCAAACACACACACACACACACATAGCGAGAGATTGGAAATGTCTAAGTAATAAATTCTATGTTGATTGTTTGCTGATTGCCATCTTGTTTCAAGAAATGATGCAAACCTCTCTAAAGCACTTAAAAGCATGTAGTCAATACTACTGATTACTTTCTAAAGGCTGCTGCTATTAAATACAGCTATTCTCTCAAGTGCAGACTGGAGGAGTTAAGAGCAAACAAAACATATTAGTGTTTTTGGAGCTGAGGCACGAATGCACCAAGATTCCTATTGAGTGGGTAAACTGTGCGTGGTGATGGACACCCAGCTGTACATTAGCATGGCTGTGGTTATATGCTGGATGCTGAAGATGGAAGAAAGACTGAGAGACTCCGTATACAGCCTATCTGTATTCCAACAGGCTCCTCCACACACTAAAATACATTTTCAGTTGTCAGATGCAATGACTTTCATATCCGAAGCATGGTGGAAAATTGATTATTTCCTCTCAATCATATCTAGGCCAAAAAGATTTTCTGTTAATTATCTAAATAAAATGAATTAACATTCAAACTTGGGCTTATTCGCTGAAATAAGCCTGATACAAAAAGCCTGATCAACTCAACCAACCATTCTCATCTTCCAAGAAGCTGTCACATGGCGTCTGTGAGTCTGAATCTACTGTATGTTGCCTTGGCAACAATGCCCCAGAGCTGAAGTTTAGACCCTTGCCAGGATCGGAACGCACCAAGACCGTCTGCAGCCCCAAAAAGACATGAAAGATAAAGACACTCGAATCATGGCCAAAGCCACTCATGAATTCACCAAAATTTCTCAGATGCACTTTAGCTTCCCAGAAGGGCTTTAGCTGGATCAACACACACACACACACACAACAAGCCAAAGGTCTCCTAAAACCTGCCAACTTGTTCTTTTGTAAAGTACAGAAACTGATACTAGTTAGGGTGTTTACAAAAACACATTCTAATGAAAAAATACTGGTACCTTATATGATGGACTATGAAGAAGTACAATTTAGCCCCAATCTAGATATTTTATCTGGATGTAGTAGATTAAAATATACAGCATGCTCTAACAGGGATCACATTTAAAGGTGTTGCTGAACATTATCAATGAGTATAGAAACAAGCAACGACAGTACCACCAATGTGTAGCTAAGACGATGCCGGCTCAGGAGTATACAACAGTTTTGACATATTTGTAAGAGTAAATCGATATAGATCCAGAAGAGGACGACGTCTGCAATACTGTTGTACAATGAATAATAATAATAATAATAATATTTAATTTGTACCTGCACGATAAATCTCTTACACCTCTGATTTCAAGGCACAATCTGCTGCAAAATCTGCCGCAACGCTGTCAAATCCATTCATTCTCTATGTCATGGGTCGCGCTTGAGATGCGATTAAATCAGGTTGAACTCCAATGTTTCAGTGTGTAATTGGAAACACGGCACCATGTGTTTGGTGTGTCAACTTTAACTAATTTAGCTGGATGTTTAGTAGCAAATATTTCATAACTGATCAAAGATGTGCACTGATTTAAATGTAAAGTGATGAAGAGGAACGTACAAATGAAAGAATAACCAGTGTCATTAACATCAATTACCTGCATGGCCTCGTCTCAAATTGACATCACATTTTCTACCCAGCATTCACTGGTGGCATCAAAGAAACGTCTTATATATTCTCAAACATGTTTCAGAGTGATTAGACAGATTAGAGGAACAGTCAGTATCAAAGATGGGAGGATGATGTTACACAAACACACACACACACACACACACACGCACGCACACAGGCACGCACGCACGCACGCACACAAATTTGAAGCCTCTTATCTAAAGCAAAATAATTAAAGCAAGAGCCTCATGCTTCCCGAGCTACTTAATGTTGTACATTAGTCATGCTAAAGTAAATCCTGATTACATTTTATATTCTTAAGCCTCAAACAGTGATTGAGCCCCAAGAACTGCAAACATCCAAAGTAAAGTAAATATTCTGATGTTTTGACATACATTTTGACTTGCGTTTCAGAAAATGATGAAATAATATTCTGTATTTGGCCTGTTTTGAGCAATACTGTGAGTTAAAGTGATACTCCAGCGATTTTAAAAACCTGACCGATTTCTGGAAAATTACATCCAAACTAGGTCACTGACAGTTTATTGGAAGTTGGGACCATTTTTGGGACCATTTGGCAATCACTTGCCAGGTGCGTAGTAACACAAAGAATGATCTCGTATGGATCCACAGATCACGATCCATGGAACGCATTGAAAAGCCTCTAAAAGCTACTCTACTTGAAGTTATCATTTTAGCAAATATACAAATATGTTATGAAAGCTGAAAATACAGACAACATTGATTTAAAACAAGATTGGAGAAACATTTCAAGCTGTGCTGAAGACTACAAAAGCCATTAATAGAGGAGGAGATCATGACTTTATATGCAACAATAAAGGCTCAAGGACTACCAAAACAACGTTGTTGTTTTTTATATTTCTCCATCTTTTGGGGAGAGGAACCATAGATTGTTCTTTTATCTTTCTCTCAATAATGAAGAACGTAATGGAGCTTCCATATTACTCTTTTTCAAATAATTACTTCCCTCTCCCATTTTAACAACAACTGAGACATAAACCTCCTACAAAGGCTGAAGTATGTGGCATGATTCATTGGAAGTGCCTGTCAGACAGTCAGACCCTTTTCACTTGTCAGATTCATACTCCCATCAAACGAGGACACAAGTGATTACATCCCAGATGATTTATGCATGCCACTAGTGATAAATAGCCTCATTACAAAGAAAATCTTGAAATAAGAAATCAGAGGATGAAGAATCCTTAACCTGCGTCAGTGTTTGAATTAGAATTAATAAGACCTTAGTGAAAGTAAGAAACAGCCCTCTATACATAAGGCTGAAAGCAAAAAGAATCAATTGCAAACACTCAGAGCCTTAAGCAGAACTGCATCCGATAAAATTCTAAATCAACTCCGAGCTACACAACTTTTCCTGCCTCCGAGGTCGGACAGCTCAGTGTTATTTGACAGGAGAAAGGACGACAGACGACACACACGGTTATGTAGAGACTGGCGCCAGTGCCATTCAATGCCAGCACC
>OMOW01023248.1:0-13275 GCA_900312555.1 Lamprogrammus exutus | reverse complement strand
GGGTTTCGTTTTTATCAAGCTTATTTAGATTGTTTTGGGCAACTCCTTTTTTTTTTTTTTTTAAATCTTGTGTGTGCTTCTTCTTCGAATGATGCTTTATGGAAAATCATTTCCATTCATGTTGTGCTTGCCAGGCATTTGAGACTTCACAGGAGAGTTAAAAAAAACCCAAACAGAAATACAGCAGTGTTTTTATTTTAAAGAATTAAAATAAAATAATAAGAAATCCTGTCTTAAAAGGTGCAGCAAAATAATCTATTATCATGGGGGTAATTCATAAACACAGATTTAACATGAGAGAGAATACTGAATAGCTGCTACCGCGTTCTTTCATTGTTTGCTTTGGAAGTGGCCTTACTATGATGTTTCCTTTTTTGCACGTTGGATAAGCTATTCATTTAACACATTATTATGCAAAAATTAAAACCTATTTCAGGTGGTAAGTGTGTTAGTGATCAATAATTCTCATGTAAGCCCTTTCAGTCTGTTTATTTAAATGGCAAGTTGTTGTTGTTGTTGTTGTTTTTATCTCACACATATTCTATTGGCACCATGCCTCTTCCTCAACTGTCAACCTCTGGCCTGACGAGTGCTCATAGCTGTGAGGAAAATGTGTCATGCGATGGAATGATGGAGACGGGAGAAAATGTCCACACACACAATTAACCCATCTCCCATGCACCGACTCCTGCTATTGTCCGGATGCAGTTAAGGTTTCCTTTGTCGATTTGACGTTTCCATTTTGCTTTGACACCAGAGGAAGTGGTAGAAAGTGTGGGTAGCAGTTCATTCACATCACATTTTCAATTGCGATTAATGATTTTAATAACCAGTGACACACCTAAAAAAACAGCATGGGACACTGGCGTGCTAATTAATGTATGGGGAGCTAAATGTTTTTGTTAAAATTGAATTCAACAATTGCATTAAATTATTGCAGCATTTTTTAAGCATGTCATTGTTTAGTTAGCATGATTTTGAATCATTCCCATTGTTTCTTAAATAATCAATTTAAACATCTTGTTTTTGATGTAGCCCGCTCAAACAAAAGTGACTGAATTTTTGAAGTAACTCAATATTTGCTGTTTGTAGATATTCTGATGAGTTTTCATGAAAAGAACATTCAGGTATGCAAAGTCATCCTTTCAACAAAGCACACATATCACAAGATATGTAACCTCATTATTGTGCTTTGATCTACTGGAATTGCAGAGATTGAGGTAGATTTCAATAAGCACAGTAAGCATTGAATTAGTGTTATTTATATACTTAAAAGAAGCTTTATACATGTATCTCTCCAGACAAAAGAGCACATAAAATTAATTCAGTGAAACTTTCTATTTGTCTTGCGTTCAGCGAATTCTCTCACCAATCAATCACTTCCTGCAGAGCAGATCAACACAGGCAGTTGAAAATTAAACACCTTTGTCAATGTCATCAACATCACCAATTAAACAGAAATGAGAAGAATGCTGCCAACTTCTCCGTCTGCATCTGCGACTAATCTCTATGCTAATTTATATCGCACTGAGTCCTGTAAAGTCGTTCGAACCGAGTTAGATCGAACCGAGTTAGGGAAGTAAATGTGGCCCCAATCACCAGTAACTATGGGAACAAGCTTACATGTAGCAGGAAGCTCCCTGCAGAGCCACAGCAAATCATCGATGGGGAGAGGAAAAAGATCTGTAACATTTGAGTATCAGCATATTAGCATGTTCATTAAGTATCAGTATCAGGTCAGAGTTACAGGATCCATGAGTCATTTCCTGTGGTGCCATTTCTTCATAAATCTACCACCATTAACAATTCTGCTGCCATTATCAAATTTACAGGATAATTCAGTCAGTGTAATGCTGGACAATAAAATCAGTTATGCATTTCCCATGCTACTCACATACCATTTACTACAGTATTATGTCTCACTCTCATACAATACAGGTGAACATCATCAAACAGTTAAATAGTTAACCATCACTACTTGAAGCACCTATTCTCTCAGCGTCTGTCTGTTTGTTAGTAGGCTAACTTGTTACTGATATTATCCTTTGCCAGCTTTCGATGGAATCTTTGCACATCTGTTGGATTTGTATTATGAAGATGGTTTTATTTTGAGGCAGATCCAGATGGGGATCCAGATACAAAAACAGTTGTTTTTCTCACACTTTCTTTAACATTGCAAGATAGGGCATTTGTTGACAACTTTGCCTGTTTATTGAAAAATAAGACAGCAATGTGAATTACAGAAAATCCAGCCATCTGTCCACTGATGATGTAACAACAGGCACAATGTAGCCCAGATCAATCTGGGATCAAATTTATCTTGATCTGAAGGGTCAAAACACATGAACTGTATGCTCGGACAAGGATCACCATTATGGCTTTAACGAATAAGACTAGAAACATGCAGCTACCACCAATGTCTAGCTAAGATGATGCTGATTCCGTAGTTATGGATATCTAGAATTCATTCAGAAGACATGATGCCCAAAATACTGCGGGAGAATATATGTGAAAAAAAATCAGAGGACTGTTAGGCCTTGGTGGAGGTATGTGATCTCTGCATCTGTATCCCTCTGTTTCTGAGTCCATCGCTACAACTGCTGCCTTGCAAAACAACTATAACCACTAATTTTGCATTGTGATGTCAGCCTGCTGGTACCACATGGTAACCAGCATGTGGCCAGTTAAGAACTCGGTCTCATCAGAGCCAAATGACGGCATGTTATCATGGCTCAATGCTTCATCAGCATAAATACACAGGGAAGCACTGTAGGCATGGATACGAACAACCTTTAGCAGGCAGCAGGTCTTTATCTCGTTCTTGCTTGACTTGTAACCTTGGTAAAAGCAGCTGCTATAACTGAATACAGCATAGTAAAACAGTTCACCGTATTGTTCCTTCAATTTTCCACCACTGTTGTCAAAAATTTCAATCACTCAACTGGTAAAATTTGATTTGAAAACATGACTTTTAATAGTATTTATTTCAATCTCACAGCAAAGCCACCCAATGTTATAATAATTAGGAGAGGAAATGCAGAGGTTCATTGCAAAATAAAGGCTACCTAATCTGACAGTAAACCTAAACAGTAAGCTAAACTAAATTCGCTACAGTGAATACTTTGTATGTTAGAATTAATTAAATTGATATTGAATCAAGGTTGTTAAGTTACAGGGGTGACTTTTATTAAGGGTTTTTTTTCTTTTTTTTTCTTTTTATCTTTATAGTTACTTTGATAAGTAATAGAACTTACTGGATTTTTGGATATTTTTTTCTGTATGTCTGCTTGGTGAGAGTTAAATAATAAAAGGAGAAAGATGGGAAGCTTTTGGGCTTTTAGAAGAAAATGGCATGAACAAAGTTTGTAAGTCATACATCATTTTTATGGAGAGTGCCAATGAACAATCTCTTCCTTAAACCCTTCCCTTCATTTTTAAAGATATTTGTTCAAAGCATTTCAGCTTTTTACTGTAGAGAATGGCAGGGTGGATGTGAGAAACGGGGAAAAAAAAACAGAGCATGCATCACTTTCACGCCCACCTGTGCCAACATCCTACTCCTTTTTTTCATTCTGAATTGATGTAAATATAGGTGCTGAATCATGTTAGTTTGAAATAGAGCCACATGTTACATTCTATTCAAAACGGCTTAGAAAAAAAGGCATATCCCTGATCCCTCACAAAGTAATTCTAACTAGCATTTCTTTTTCTGCATAACAGTACCGTTAATATCCCTTCCTCAGCTGCACTCAAGAAACATCCATATGAGAAGAGCTGTTGAAATGTCCCCATTTGAGCTGTATTCAGAAATCTCTTTGTTCCTCTCCATTGGGTTCCAGCCGAACCCAGCATTACTATGAATAGCAAACCTGATGATGGTGATGCAAAGTACCATTCTGCGTGTGTGTGTGTGTGGGGGGGGAAATATGCAGGAAAATGATATCAATGTCCTCTCTGTATTTTGTATCATTTTTTCTATACATTCTGAAGGCAAAACATTAAACTAAAAGCTGCCCTACATCCCTGAACTATATACGGTATAAGATACTATATATTATAACCATATACACTGTACACACAAACCATGTGTTTATACCCGTTATAGTGCCACCATCAGGTTGAGTGATGATTCACTAGTGACGGCATTCATTCGTGACATACAGCACTTTTTGAAAAATGAGCCACATTCACTGAACTTTGGCAGCCAATTATAGCAAAATGGTAAGAAACATCAAAAACCAAAGACAAAACATTTGTCCAAATTGGGCAAGACATTCTACGTGAAAATGTTTTGTGACAACTGACCTCAAATTGTAGGAGGAGATTTTTTTGAAAACTGTTAATGGTAAAAAACAAAAAAATCAAAAGGCAAAAAAAAAAAAAAAAAAATCTAGTTAGGCACAAATGGGCATAGCCTGAATGGATAGATGCAGAAAGACAAGGAAGAAATGGTTTTGATTCTATGACTTACGGTTCAAAATGGTTAATTACCACCATCCACCATCAGGCCAACCAAAATTTAATGGGTTCATTCCTAATTCATGTCAAACCTGCCCACCAAGTTTCATTATAATCCATTAATAACTTTTTCAGATATCCTGCTAACAGAGAGACAGACAAACACTTCGAAAGACATAACCGTTGGTGGGGGTAAAGATTTTCTCAAAAATAAAATAAAATCAAAATGCATTTCAGGCAATACAGGCATATAAAGTGGAACAAAAAAGAAAGAAAAAACAGCATGGAGCAAAATGGCGCAATACAGTACATTCAACCTTCTGTGGCTTTACTTTAGTTTTAAATTTATGATTGTCTATCTTCATGTTCACGTTCATCTATGAGAATGTTTGGTTGTCAACTTTTCTGCTGTCAGGTGAGCTCTACTCACATACCCTGGTATAAATGGGTTATTGTGTTGAGACAGGTTACACTTTTCGAGCAATTTTAACAGAAAATTGTTGTTTTATTCTATTTTGTTTTCTTGTCGCTGCTCAATTATAATCCACAGAGGTCCCACACAGCTGTGCTCTTAAGATGCTACAAGTTCCTCCAACTCTTGTGTCACAGCACTGATGTATTAACAGTGATTGGACAGAGCTGGCTATTCCTCAAGCGTGCTGGGATAGGCTCCTGCTCCCCTCAACCCTTCACAGGATAAGCAGATGTAGAGAATGGATGCATGGATTGATGGATGTTTATGTAGTATGTAGTACTGCAATACATGTGTGACTATACCATGCAACAAACTGTGAGTAGTGTACTGAACAGCAACCATAACACCCATGCACAGGGCTATACATTTTTGTTGTAATCTGGAGTCCATTCTATACACTAGGGGCCAGATTGACTTAGGGTTTTGCGGGGCTTTTACAGACAGTAACGAAACAAATACCGTTTGTCTATATTTACTTACGTGACACACTGGGGGTTTGCACTGGTAAAATGAGAAAAAAGCCGCATCTGTAAAATTTGCATGTTTGGGTCTATGCATTTGCATTTTAAGGCGTGTGGATGTGAAACCGCAAAAAAATGGGGGGAGAGAATGGAAATATATGCATATTGCTCGGTACGGTTTATTTATCATTGCTGGGCACCACTGTGGCAAAGGTAATTGTGTCTATGATTTACTGTGTATGAAAAGCAGGTGTTAACTTCTTTACGACCCTACATTGTAGGCATGGCGGCTGTTGTCATTATTAGGAGGAGACACTGTCAGCGTGGTAGAGTATCTTTGCAAAAGGAGAGAGTGTTTCAGAATCGAAAATCTCTTTTTGGCATGTCAGAGGAGAAGTTGAGATCAATTTACAGGCTTAAATACCGGCAGTGCATTCAAGTCAACTCACTGCTGCTGTGCTCATTTACGTGATCGGTCTTAGTACATACCAGGCTCACCTGAAAACATGCGGTACACAGACATCTGCGGGACAGTAATTTGCGTCTTGCTTTGTAAATCTGGCCCTAAAATAACGGCAGTGCATTCAAATGAACTTGCTGCGGCTGTGCTCCTTTACAGAATCAGTCTTAGTAAATTTCTCGCTGATTTGAAAACATGCGGTGGCGCCGAAATTTCCAGCCTGGGTGGTAATTTGCGTCATGCTTCGTAAATCAGGCCTTAGCTGTGCTACTTTTTCATTTGGTTTTGTTTGTCTGTCTGTAGTGAATATGTATCTACGCCAATGTATAGTATATTCATGACATTTTATGCAGGGGGAAGATCAAATTAAAATGTAATGATCTCCAAAGGGAGATGATAGGGATAATTAATGCTGAGACCTGTATGTTAATTATGGTATAGGTGCTTCTTTCCCATCTTGCTTTGAGTCTGTGTATGCTGTTGTCATTACAGATTCATTATGTGCAGCCTTGGCTTGGCTTGGCAAGATTGTAAGGTTCACTAATCTAATGACATTGGAGAGCACACTCCTGCCTGCTGTGCCAATAGAGGTCATGTACTTACATAGATTAAGATAAGGAGGCTGTAAGAGTGTATGTGGGTGTGTGTGTGTGTGTGTGCGCGCACGCGCCTTTGCATCAGTGGCCATTTGTGTGTGTTTATGGTGCTTTGTGTACTCTTTATTGATGAGGCCCAGTCTTTGTGCAGAGGAGGTATAGAGGTTAGTGTTTAATCATTATCTTCCCATAATTACTTTGCAATTAGTGTTGGACTGCTGCTTCTTTGAATAGTCAAAGGTAGTGATTAGGACAATTCAGAATGTTTTCACACAAACTTGTGCTGAGAGATTGCATGTTTGATTCTGCCATTGCATTGAGCATACTAGCAGTGAATTCTGAATTTGGCCTCAGTATACTGTACTGTACATCAAACAGACTATGTGGTGTCCAACCACTTCAGAAAGTCTACCAACATAGAGGGGAGGGGTTGATTACAAGAATTCGGCATCTTTTGTGTATCTTTGCAATCTCGTTGCCATTAATAACATACGTGGGGATGATGAGATAGATACACTTTCACGTCTCTACTCAAAGGTATCCACATCCAGTGTTGCTGTGTGCACTGACAGTGATGGCAGTAGTCATGTGAAGAAAGGATAAAGAGAGATTGTGAGAGGAATTAAAACCCTACTACTTTTACACACCGCCACACCTGACCAATCGCTGCATGAAGAGGGCATAGAGTTTGTCCATTTTGAAAGTTTCCAAATTGTTCTGCATGCAGCCCCTTCAATTCAGCTGTCAGAAAGGGGGTTTAAGGTGCTATCAGACAATCCAACAGGCACTTTGTCTGAAGCATAATGAGGCCCTTAGCACCAAAAGTATTATCACTCCTTAAAAACGACATGTTATATTCTAACAAAAATTAGAAACACCTTCCAAAATAATGCAATTAATGCACCACCACCAATAACTACAGTCTCAAAAATAAACATAGAGTTGATGTAGTACCACTCTGACACAATCTCAACAAAATCCAAGCATTCTAATCTTGACAAAAGCCCTTTTCAGACAGTAAATGAATTATGTGGGGACATGAGGTAATTATTCTGTTTACAGGTGGTAATATGTGATTTTATTGCACACCAATATCTACGATGTCTGTGTTTTTCTTCCACAACCTTGGAGAAAATTCCGGCCCAAAATACCTTCAGTTTTTTCACAATCTCACCAGTCCTCTGATCATTTTAATACCATCCGAATCGACATCTTTGAGTTTTTAAGGAGAAGCTGGGCCAAAATGTGTTTTGAAAATCATGTTGGCCTCTGTTAAATGCTGTAGTAATTAGCGCAAACAATAATTTTTGTCTTTGGCCCAATAGAAATGTTGCTGTCAACCACGACAGCCGAATAACAGTAACAGCTAAGCTTTGCTTTAAGCTTTGGCCTGTATTCCTCCACCCACATAATGCAACATGTAGACCACTGTTTAATATTATTCAAGAAAATAATTATTTAAATCACTCGGGAAAACTGTTCCTTTTACTGCTGCAAAGGTCTGAAATTATGGTAAGAGGGAAAAAAAAGGGATACAGCAACTTCAATAAATGTACCAAGCAGTTTTGTGAGAGAACATAACTTACTCATCCTCTGTGATTGACATCTGAATGCACAAGCTCTAATGCAAAGCCATATTAATATGATTTTCACATATGTCCACCTGAGAATAATTTACTGTCCAAATAGGGCTAATGATGTAATGATTTTGTTTAAAAATGTATAGGTGTACCTTGTAAACTGATTACTCTGTGTACTTCACCTAAAAGGCCACACATTTGATTACTGTCCACAGTGTGTCTACATCTAAATTCAACTGCAGCGCTTAGAGACATACTACCACTCTCACTGGGTGATAAAAACCAAAACCAGTGTTTTTGAAAGCAGAGGATAAGACCTGAATGAGAGATTAGCAGTGGTCAAGGTTAATGTGAAGAGCCAGTATCCACTCGTGCTAGGCAGGAGGATAATTGAGCCCTTGGACTGGTGATAAAGCAACTTTTAATCTCTGAAACTCTTTTTAATGTGATCTGGAAATCCTTGCGCGTCGTCAAAAGACTCTGTGCCATGGTAAAGAAAATAGATTTGGGACTCCCTTTCAATCTCATCCCAGCTCTCACTCTGTCAAGGTCAGGGTTGTAACAGAATCCCCAAGGGCATGAGAAGATGTGGCCAACAAAGTATGCATGATTTGCTATTTAAACTTTTACGATGCAATCTGGGAATCCCTGCAGAATTTGCAACAGCCATTTGGCAAAGGTAGGCACATCCTAATTGAGAAGAAATTCATCCACTGTGACATTCAGAGTGAACTTTGAGATTAATGATTAATGATAAACTAATGCTTTCAACACATTAATCAAACTACTGGGAGATTAAATGTGGGTGCATGGTTTGTCTGGTTTTAGTTTTGATGGCATAATTACTTTTTTCCTTGCTCAAATCAAAAAAAGCAGCATTCACTTTTTGCCAAATAAAAACTGACTGAAAGAATAAAGACTGAAGCACTGATAGAGGTCAGACTGTATTTTGATTACATTGATTTCTTTATGGGTGAGGTTTGTTACGTTAAAAATAATCAAATCTTCTATTACAGCAAAGACAATGACAACAAACATTACACAACAAAGGAACTAGTATACTTGTTGTGAGTGCTCATAGTGTTCTCAAGAAAATCAATGCCAGTACTAATTACAAGCAATGTTTCACCCAGACTGCCTGGATGTTTCCTCATATAGCTATGATGTGCTGAGATCACAAAAGGCTTTGATCCAAGAAGTTGTCATTTTCAGGTCCATAATTTTGCTCTCATATAATACAAATACACTTAGATTTCACTCAAGCAGAAAAATTCTGTAAGTCAAACTATCACTTAATAAATATCATGTAGTACATAGTACCCCACCACTGTACGTATCAGGTCAAATATGTTTAAGGATTGATAAATTGTTAGCACGACACATACCATAAGCAGAGCCAGATCATAGTTTAATGAATTTGTCTCTCTGTCCAACCTGGCCCATCACAGAGCAGAGAAGTTTCAGAACAAAACCATAACCCGAAAAAAATTATTTCAGACTGTGCAAAAGCAGATCAGTAGCCATACAGTGTTTGTTTCATTATAATCGGTAAACAAAATCAGTGTTCGCCTTATATCAGTAAAAAATCATCTAATCCTGACCCGGAGTCAAGTCATTGCCTCACATCAATTGCCTCCATTCTCTTGTGCGTGCGATGTCTGGACTACAGTGCTTTGTCAAGGAACCCAAGTTCTGTAGGACCTAGCCCAATGTGTGAAGTGGGGTCTTGTCAGGTACAGACATCATGTCAAACTCTGGTGCACACACATCTCATTTAACTAGTTTAGCACCCACCTTAATCACCTGATTCACCTCATTTAAAAAAGATAGGTCGAACCAGTTTATACTTCTATATTATTCCAGGTGATGACATTATCATCATCATCATCATCATCATCATCATCATCATCATCATCATCATCATCATCATCATCATCATCATCATCATCATCATCATCATCATCATCATCATCATCATCATACTGATTAGATTGGATATTTTGGACTGCCAACAAAATGATGGGTGTCAAAAATTCCCTCCACCAACCTTGACAAATAACTAAGTTCAATTTTGTCTATGCTGTCCTCAGACCTTATCAATTAACCCTTGTATGTAGTTATACTGTATATTGAATGTATATGGATATAAGTGTAAATACAGTAGATGTAAGAGTCAGAATGCAGTAGCTAATGTAACAGCTATACACATCAAATCCCTCTTGATGGCTGTAAATAGATTAATAGTGGTGAATAGAAGTCATTACAAGCAATTTCAGTCTAAGCCTGAGGATCAGAGCTACCTGAGAGGCATTTTCAGGAAGAGTCTTTATTACTGCTGAATATTAAGTGTAATACAAAGCAACCGTAATGGAATCCGATGACATGCACTGCGCTGGCTAAACGGATTACTCCCCCCCTGTGTCTCACACACCAGCACTCACTGCTGGTGTCCCTTGCAACAAGCTGCTCGCTTCGGGTTTGAACTTTACACATATTTTCCTCTCCTTTCCTCTCTTTTATCACCTCTTTATCAGTACTTTGGTGTCACTCAGGTTCTCATCATTTGCCCTTCCCCACCTCATCACCCCTCCGTTTGCTTTCTTAACGCTGCTCCATCTACATCTCTCATACTCCTTCTGAGTCTTTCTCACTGGTTCTGTGATTAGTCCGTTTGAGAGCAGGTCCGCAGCTCTCTGATAGCATCCCTCTCCCCTTCACGTTCCCACCTGGAAGAAAACGAACTTTGAGTTAAAGAGCTACAACTGTGAGAGAGTAAATGTACATGTGTGTGTATGTATTTGTGCGTGCTTGCTACTGTTCTCTGTCTCAAACCAGGTAATTCATAGTGTAGGCAGGGGATCCTATCCTATTGATTTATATTCCACTTCATATTGAGGTATGCCTACATATTATTAATAATCTGCCCTCATCAATCTCAGTTTCCTTTTCAGACTAGACACAGAATTAAGTCCAATAAAGATGGCATTTGAGTCATGTACTGGCTACACTGAAACAACCCAAGTCACATGAAACACACTCGAGATATGCGCGTCAAAATTGTGTTTTACCAATTCAAATATGTCAGAAGCGATGCAATCAGAATTGCATCCAAAGTTTTATCAGGTATTAGCTTTTAGATCAGTGCAACTGCCTGGTGAACTTTTATGTGAGTGCACTGATGTGATTTGGAAAATCTTACCACCCTTGTTATAGTTCCATAAAACTACTAAAAAACAGTACAAATCAGATACAGTCATCCGAAGTGCTTTGTATCAACCAAAATACTGCAACTCTACAGTACTTACAGACATATGTGGCCCAATAATTGCATTTTGGCTCCTGCCATTACCTTACTAAAATGGATGTTCATTCCTTTTCACAAAATGACCTCTGGGGGTTGCCAAATCAATGTTACAATGCATGCATTTTCTACTGTATGTTTCAAATTGTATAAATGTAAAATGCGTTTTATTTTATTTTTTTGTTGTCACTATAGTTGAATGTGTTGTGTCTGTTCTATGTCTTTTGCTGATTATGTAATTGGGAGCAGACAGCAACTCAATTTGCTAACAGGAAAAATGCTTAAATGAGTCACATTTTGTGCTTGTGATATCTGAAAACATATGCTAGATTTCGTGCTTTTGGAAGAATTGTTGGTATGTTAGTTCATGTTAGACAAATGTCAAATTATATCTGATAACTTCTGATTGTGATTGCAATATTTTACAGTTAATTTAGCAAGTTATATTTACAATAATCCACTAGCATTTGTTTGCTAATGACTGGTAGCATTAGCTTTGCAATGCTCAGTTGTGTGTGATTAGCCATTGTTAGCGGTTAAGCTTCAGTCCTTGACAGTCCTTTATGACTGTGTTCTTGTTTTTATGTGGCAAAGTGCTTTTCACAGACACTTATTATTGCTGTACTGTTGTGTTTGTATTAGGCATTCATATCAGTTTTTACCCTACGTCTAGTCAGCCGTGAAACAAAGTTGAACTTGAGGATCCTCTGGAGTGTGGTGATTGGGGGTGCAAGCATTTGTTAACTTGAGTAGGTAGCACAGTCTAGCAGAAGTGAAAATTGTTTAATGAGGACAGAAAATAAAACAAAACATAACTGCGTAAATGGTTATGCGATTGTTTTCCTTTAGTTTGCCACATATATTCTGTACCGTACTATACCCAAATTGCAACCCACAAACCCCTAATGTTTTATATCTAAACTAACCAGCAGCAACATATAATAAGTATAACCCACTGGAAATGCATTACCCATAAGACAACTCTCCTTTTCCCAAAGTTGCTTTGTTGCAATTCCACAAATGCATTTTTCTGTACATTATCTTTGCAAACTGGTCAGTCTCTATTTTGGTGAAGAATGAATTCAGGAGGGAAAGTAGACATAGTTCATAAGTTGCTTTTAAGGTGCTGATTCAGTCATTTCTCATCATTATGCTACTTGCTGAGAGATTCTCTACATTGCTTCGGGCCCCAGACACCCACAGCACCAATTCATATTTTATTACTTTAATTTTATGATGTAGAGATGAAGTAAATGGGTAAATTAAGTAAATTTCTTCTCTGTTTTGTTAAGGGGTTGTTTAATTGGGTTAGAGTTGAAATAGCATTGGTTGTAACCAGATATGGGCTTAACAGAATATGGGGATGGCAAAAGTGAATGTTTTAGTGTGTTTAGGTTAGGGCGAGCTCAGAAACTCAGCTGGAAATTTTTGCTCAAACTTGGACCTTTCTGCTTTGTCAGGCACTGCCTTCCTAATGGAAATGGGGACAATGAAAGATATCTACACACATCACTGACATCCAAATGCTACTGCTTCCTTGCACCACCATCAGCATGAGCAACTGACATTTTCTCTCTCGATCCATCTCTGGGAACACGTGAAACACGGGGCTGAGACTGATGTGACAATTCAAAGAGCAGGTCTGCAGATCTGCAAACCTTTAAGCTGTCAATACCACCGTTCGTCAAAAGTAATCAGGACTCCCCTGATTGATTGGTTTCATAAAAATACAATCCAGCCTATTGAGAGCAGCTGTCTGCCTCCATCCCACATTCAGCCGATTGGAAAAGTTGTATCACAGAGAGAGGCTTTAGGGTAGCTTTGTCCCAGTGGCGGAGCTCTAATAAAGCCTACCTGGCTGCAATATGCCAAGTATGTTTCAAGCCAGAGAGGCAGGGAAACCCCTCGATCTCCACAGGTAGAATCGGAAGAGAAACGACTTAA
>OMOW01023235.1:0-10222 GCA_900312555.1 Lamprogrammus exutus | reverse complement strand
AGAGAGGGGAGGATGAAAAGGTTAAGGGTGGGGGGGTGTGTGACCACAGAGGGTGGGGTGGGCGTAGGTAAGTGACAGGTAGCACTGCAGCTGGAGAATGCAGCCAGTGTTTCAGACACAGACACAGTTAGATTCTGTCCCAAAGTAGTCATAAGACCCCACAAACATTTCATAAACAGCCTTCTGACATACCCATACAAACCCTACAAAAAGCACGCATACACAAGTCACTCTGAGCAACACACAGACACACACACACACGCACACACGCACAGAAACATTTGAAGCAGCTCATACGGGGAGAGACCGCGACAGGAACGAGACCCACCTCAGTTGCTTGGCATAGTTTTGCTCGATCTCTGTCCTCTCCTTCACAAATTTCACATACTTCTCCACCAGATCCAGGCCAGACTGCGTGTGCTTCTCTATGATGTCATACTGGTCCTGGGGAAAGGAGCGCGAGAGACAAATAAGGAAAAGATATTAAGCCAGCAACACAGCAGGATATGGAACATGTGCTCACTAGAAGATAAAAACTGGGATGCTCCATGTGGTTTAGTCTAAGGTCATCTGCAGGAATCCTGAATGGAGGGCAATAAACTAAACACAGCGAGGTTTCATTCGTTCCTGCGCGTTGTGAGTGCTCGCCATATGTGCATCAACACTTGAGCGGCCTCTCTCGGGTTTCCGCCTTGCTTCGAATCAGGTGGCACCCATGTTGCTGGAGTGAGAGGACAGTCAAGAGGACACGGGGCGACAACGGGGGGGGGTCGCAACTTTCAGGCAGGAAACAGGAGGTGCTCCCCTCATACATATCCTGCTGAACTGTGTGATCGGAGATGTTTTCCTGTTAGTATATAGCAAAATATAGAACTTATGGCACGTCGATATGACCGTTTGAGTGTTATGGTATCATTAAGCTTCAAATTCATAGATCTGAGGTAAAACACAATGTGAATTTCCCAGCTTTACTTCCTTTTCATTCTATGAAGGATAGGCATTGTTACTTCTTTCTCTTTTGTTCCTTATTTGGTATTATATGACGCCTTCAAGATCAGACAAGCCTGTTCGGGATGAGAGATGATATATGAGGCAATTCTCTCTCCCTCTGCACACTTCCTCCACGCTTTCTTCCCTGTTGACTTTTACAGAGCATTGAGGGGGGGGTCAAGGGATTCCTGACGAGTTGGACCATGTTTGTCTTTACCCTTCCTGCCCTTCAGGTAAAACAAAAGAGACCCAACGCAAACGAATGCCTCGCCTAATTAGAGAACAGAGTCAAAGGCCTGGAGGCAGTGTTTGGGTTTACACAGATTTTGAGTAATTGTGGAACACAGGCAATGATTGTCAATGCAGTCAACCTACAGCTGCAGATTTCCCCAAAGGTGCCAACTAAAATAGACATTTAAATGTATTATTTTGATCAAATCTATAAAGCTAAAAACTCTCAGCTGACTTCCCTATGAATAACGTGAAGACAATCACATCCATGACATTCAACTACGCAGTCCCATGACCTAAACATCACTGTAAATGACTAAGTTATCTGGTACTCCATTTACCATTAAATACACCAGATCAAGGATACGAAATGAACATACTGCCACCGCTCCAAAACAACTCCAACAACCAGGAGGTGAAGGCAGCAGATGAGAGGAGAACAACAAAAAATAATGATCGAACTCCGGAGAGAGAATCCGAAATTGTGTTGTGATGTGAAGGCGTCAAATGAACCATGAGTAAGTAGGAAGTTAGTACAAATTACAGTGCCGTCTGTAAGCTGGGAATTGGGTAACGCCAGCGAAAATAAGCTACGTCAAACGCCAGAGAGTCAAGGCCAGCTTAAGACCTGGCCTAGCATTGTGGTTCAGCTCTCAGCGGTCTGTTTACTTTTTTTTTTACAATCCACTGTACCAAGGCAGAGAAGTGATAGATGAGGAATAGCTACAGAGGAAGAAACACAGAAATGGCGACCGAGACTGGAAAGTCAAGGTAGATCGTACAGTGCCGTGGACTTGTGGGCCATTGTGGGCCATTGAGCAGACTTGGCCACGAGGGATGACTCTCTCGCCAAACATTAAAAGAACCAATTATGCTCGCAGGGAGCTGTCTCGCCTGAGTGTTCTGGTGACAGGAGAGGATACCGCCGGTGAAAACTAATGCACAAAACTTAAAAAGAAATCATTTCGTTGTCATGTCAACTGAAGAGAGAATCCAGCTTCTGAAAGAAAGAATACTTCCTCTGAAGCTAGTGATACTACCGGTACATGGAAAAGATTCCTATACTTGAAGAAACTTCACATTAATACTGGAGTGCAATGTTTCTCTGACTCAATCAAAGTAGGGCAAAACTAATTAGGCTCTTGTACCAGCATGTAGGATAGAAAAGGGACGGGGGAAGAGGCCTAAGGGGAGACTGTAATGAGGTCACAACCTCCCTATCACACGCTTTGAAATGCTCCATTTACATAGTCTGCTTCTCTCTTAGTGTGTGTGTGAGTCACCATGTTACGCTGTCATATGAACTGTGCCAGAGACATCAAGGTGATATGTACACAGTGTGTGTTTGATTAGATTATTCAACAAGGTTTGTTTAGACTCAGGATGTTCTTAATATGTGCTTACTCTTCACGTAGATTTCACGTTGTCTCGTCATCCAGGATGTGGCTCACAATCTGCAACTCAGCAGGCTACAACCTCTTGTCTCATCCTAACCAAATGTGATGTCCATGAGGCTTTGTTGTTGAGTCATGATTCTGTTCTATGCCTCAGCAGAGGCGAAGCAGTAAATTCTCATGATCTCGTCTCAAATTATTTTATTTTTTTTACTACTGACTCCAACAATTAATCCAAACACATGCCACTGGAGGATCACTATCTCCTGGTGAACAGGTAAAACGCTTCCTCTGTGATGAAGCTGTTGTCAAGGCAAGAGGCATCATAAAATCATCTCCATGGAGGCGAGGAGTGTCAGCTGACTAAACAGAGAAACATCCTCCAATATGAAAACAACACACGTCCAGGTGTTCGACATTGTTTAGCCATGTTTGATTATGCAAAAATAGATAACATACGACACTCTGCCTCGACATAAGTCTTACTCAGGCTACTTTATAGTTTACATTTCTAGTCGGAGGGGGAAGTTGTAACAATTGGTTCCTTCAGGAGATGGAGTTCTGCATCCACATTGCATTTTTTAAATTTCAGGTTTTCCAGCACAAATATGACACAACGGGGTTGAAGTTGAAATGCTGCGACTCGCTGTGAATCACTTCCCACAACAGCAACACGTTGCAAAGTGATGTCGCCCGCTAGCCTTGTTTACTTCTCCCTAATTAATATTAGCGGTCCGATAATGGAAGCGTTCCCTCGCAAGAGAGCTTCTCTCCGTTTCTTCAGACGTGCGTTGCATTAATTCCCCTCAGCCGAAAACAGTTTGACTGTTTTCTCTGCGAACACTACCGCGGAAACATTCCCATTTCAATTACAACCGAACTAAGAGTTTTTTGGACTCACCCACAGCTCCGTGCCCCAGTCCATGTTCGGCTTGTAGCCCAAGATGTGTGTCTATCCCGAATACAAAGAACTTCTCCAAAGTTATCCCAGCGGCTCCGCGGACGGCTCCAGATTTAATCCCGAGGTGATGAATAAATCCTAACCTGTGCGCCGTTCTGTTTTGGTTCCTTTAACACATGCTATAAACCAGCACCATTGTTGGCTATTTCACTTTGGCAGGCATTCGTTAGTCTACTTTGTCCAAATATTTTTCATAGCGAAGGAAAGAGGGATAAACTAGCTTTCATATCCGCGTCACTCCCAAATCCTAAGTCTTAAAGGGGCAGCGCACTGAGGAATTTTCTGACGCTGGTCCGCAGTTTGTCTTATTTTACATCACATCTCCCTTTACTCTGTCTTTAAAGTAGACCACCCGTGTTCGAATCCCCATATGGATTACAACATGACCCTGCTGGAGTATACTTGAGCAAGGCATCGAGCTCCTGTGGGTCTGTGCAGCAGCTCACCTATCTGCATGTATTTATGCACATGGATCCATCCAGTGGCTACAATAACACACGTGTTGAGCAAAAGATGATGCTCTGTTCAATCCCAAATTTTCTATCTGAAATTTAAAAAAATTATGCCTAATTAAAAAAAAGACATTCTTTCCTACAAATTTTTTCCAACATATTAGCTGGCTTGTAAACAATTTACATTAGATGTAGGGCAAACGTTTCTGTACTTTTATAATTATTAATGCGGAGTGAACTGCACCCAACAAATTTAATGTCGGTTAAGAGGATTAAAACAATGCATTATTATTTTATTAACAAGGAATTCCCGCTTCTGAGGTAAGCATACAGTTTGAGGTTATAAAAACTGTTATTTATTTAACATGCAAAATCCAGACAGTAAATAAAGCATTGGAAAGTTACAATGTTTTCAGGATGAGTAAAAAGTAAATCATGATGCATAGCTGACTGATTAATTGTGATTAAAATAAAACACTTATCATCTTATTTATCTGGTAAAATATGATCTGTACAAATATATAAAATTACTATTCAAAAATTTTGCACCAGTGCAACATCTCCCCCCCCCATCACTATAACATGTTTGTTTAAAAACAAACAAACAACTGATTTTGAGACAATAAAAATGTATATTTGATTAAATCATCACTCCTGGGGCCAATCTGAGGTAATTTATTCAGCCTAATTAATATCTTAAATCGTGTCCGTTTGCAGGCTGTGCGGTCATCGGGAATGTATCTACATCACTCTGGGTTCCGCGGAGAAGGTCATACAGTCCACGTCTTTTCCTCAATTTGTAGAATACGGCCACAAGGATGAGGACGATGACCAGGGAAATAATCACAATCAACCAAATGATTGAAATACCGATTGCACGGATTTGATCTGTTAGGCAAACAAGATAACAAAACAAAGTTAGAGGAGAATGTATTCTCACTTCTCAATGACATCAATTTAGATTTTCATTACATATCTGCAACCTCTTTATGTAACATTCCATCACAATCACTACATCACTGTCATAAACTATCACGCGCAGAATCAATAATAATACCTTTTAGAATCAGTGTGGCAGAACTTGTCACATTCCCAACTTTATTCGTGGCAGAACAGATGTAAACCCCAGCATTGGTTGACGTGGCTCCTGTGACGTTGATATGCTTTTGGCGCCCACTGGTGGTTTCTTTGACGTTCGGCGCAGGAGTGTAGTTCCAGTGAAGCTCAGGGGACGGGTTGCCCTCAGCACTGCAGACCAGAGCCACATTTCCATCCGTGGTCACTTCCACAGTGTAATCACCCTTCTTTAATTCAGGGGCATCTGTGGAGGAAATAGCGCAAATTCAGAGCTGCAAGAATGTAATCCTGTCGAAAAAATGAACACAATGCCTATTTCTGGCATCATAACCTCTGAAACTTACACAAAACGTCAACGTGTAGTGTCTGGCTGGCTGTTCCATATTTGTTGGTTGCTGTAAGGAGGTATTCCCCACTATCATGCCGTGTCCATCGCTTTGGCAGAGCCATCTCCTTTCCGTCTTTAAACCAGGTGATGAGAGGATCAGGCATCCCTTCTGTTTTACACTTAGGCCGTTGCTCACTATTCTCCTTAGTCTCAAAGTGATGATTGCAGGAAAATGAAGGGCCATCTGTGAACATAATGTGAAAACATACATGATGATATAGACAACAGAAACACACTGTATAACATATTATACAGTGGATTTTGGAAATTTTTGGAAATGATGGTGGTGCAATCTGTTAATGGTGCACTCACATGACACTGTGATATTAACAGTGGTATTTGTTCTGCCGAGGTAATTTACAGCTTCAAATGTGTACTTTCCAGTGTGATTCCTGTTCAGTGGCACAGAGGCATTGATCTGTGTCTCCTGATAGTACCACTGAACTGTGGTTGTAGGGTTTCCATAAGCGAAACAGGGCACCGTGTCCATAGTGAAATTGTACTCCACACCAGAGTAATGGCTTGGGCAATCAATCAGTGGTATGTCTATAAATTAACATCAGCATGAGTTAATCAGCGGATATTAAGTTAATTAAAAGAGAATAATGACACAGTTGTTGGAAAGCTAGTATAATAGATAAATAAATATACGACAGAAAACTCACAATACACATCAGCGACGAAAGGTTCTGAGGTTTTATTGGGGAAGAACCGTGGTCCGTCCGGTCCCAAGTCCAGCTGAGCCTCACATCTGAACTTTGCTCCGTTGTCCTTTCTTTGAGGAATGATTCTCAATGAAGAAGACACATTTCCCAGAGTCCCCTTAGTGCCAGGAAGAACAGGCATCCCTATGATTTCACTGTCATTGTACCAGTTTACTTTGAGGTTCAGGACAGGAGCCACGTTGACGATGCTGCACTTCAGTTCGTATTCAGTGCCCTCCACTAGTGGGCCAGCGTGATCCACCAGAGACACAGACACAATGTCTGGAATCTCTGTTAATGAAACAAAGAAAAAAAATGAGGAGAAAAAAACATATATAAGATTAGAAAACATATAACTATGATTATGGAATTATTCCTTTTAATTTCCATGTAAAAAAGCTGACATTGACTCTGTGGTATTCTCAGCTATAGAATTGTCAAAATCATACCGTCCCTATTTATTATACTTTTAAAATGGTACTGTAGATTTTGTTTGCTCATGATGTTTACCTTCCACAGACAGACACTAATCAACATTACATAGAATTATGATGTCAGGCTTATAGTAAGAATAAATCCCCTGACATGAATCAATATTTTCAAGAGGGCTGGCACAAAAATATGAAAAGGGAAGGAAAAAATAATGATTTAAAAGTAAAATTGAAACTAGAAATTAATACATATTTCTATATACACAGATAAAAACTGCACATTTGCACATAATCATAGTATACATACACAGTGTTAGTTTACTTTTTTTTTAGGGCTCATATGGCATTGTATCCTTTGACTTACTATAAAGAGTGATGTGTAGTTTCTTTTGACACTGCAGATCATCGTCATCATCTTCATCATTTAGGGTAATGTAGCATTTAGGTTCCATCGTCCAGTCCACCAGTTTTTCTACTTTCCAAGTGACTGCTCTCTGATTCAAAAATCCCGTGCCTCCAATTGGAGCCTCCCAGCCCATTCCCACATGATCTGTGGCGGAGGTGCTGCAGTTGACTGAAGCTGGATCTCCATATCTCGCCACAATTTTAGCTGGCATCAGTGTAAGTGGGCAATCTGCCATGCAATGACAAACGTAAATCATCAAATTGGAACTATTTTACGATGTTCCATGATTTAATAACAAAATCATCTGCAATAGCCAAATATCAGTCATTATGGGTACACATTCTAGATGCTAAACTACATTTTAATGTAAAGAGTACACAGATGTATACAGTACCTATTGGGTCAGATACCGTCCCGGCGTCTATAGTAGGTGCTGCTATGGAGGGCTTTTTCACATGAAGATGGAAATGACTAGTTATGTTTCCCAGTGAATTGCTGGCTGTACAGTTGATGGTCGTGCTGGTGGTCAGTCCTGTGATGTTGAGATAGCTCCCCGAAATCTTCAACTTATTAATATCTGCAGCATCGTAGGCCCACTTGTAGTCAGGAGAAGGGTTCCCATCAGCTTCACAGTACAGTGGGACATCATTACCTTCATCGATTTCTATTGTAGGATCTCCAGAGACGAATTTAGGAGGATCTGAGGAAGCAAATGCAAACTTTTTTGGGGGGGGTGGTGGGGGTCAACGTAGCAGGGAAGATGGTTAAGGTGGAAATTGTGCTCGGAAACATTGACAAAGCTCTTGCGCTTTACTGTTGGCTTATTTGGGAATAGGGCAAGAGAGAAGTAGCCACAGTGTCACAATCTGTCTTTCAACACTTTTGGATATACAAATATTAAAAATGAAACTTATATTGTAAGGGATGCCCCACTATATAAACGAAACAATAAAATCCAATAAACTTATGACTAAAAATTAGACGAATAGTTATTGTTTTTTACACCAACCCAATGGCGATGTACTCACAGGACACAGAGATATTGAGGATGTTCGATGAAACTGCAGGAGGTTGTGGTCCCAGTGGTCCAAAGTCCAGTTGAGCCTCACATCTCAATTGAGCTCCATTTTCTTTTCTGCTGATGTGCACCGTTAAATTAGAAGATGTGTACAGTGGTGTTTTGCTTGTGTTGGTGAAAGAGTCGGTCTTGACGAGTTGATCGCCTTTGTACCACCTCACAGTGAGGTTTTGAATGGGAGCAACATTGCTGATGTCACACTGCAGCTCATACTGTGTCCCTTCCTCCACGGAAGTTGAATGTTTGAGAGAATATAAAATGACACCTTCTGGATTCTCTGTTGAAACAAAATGGAGTTAATTTATTGTATTTGCTCTCGTTCCTGTTTCATACCATTTTTGTGACGTCACACTTACGGTAAATTGTGAGCGGGAGTTCTTTGCTGCATTCATCATCATTCGCCCTGATGCCACAGTGGAGCTGCGCATTCCAGTCCGACAGCGACACATTCCAGGAGATGGATGTCACATTGTTGTCCGAGCCAAGTTGTCCATTTCCATCACTCCAGTACATCAAATGGGGATTAAGAAATGTGCAACTGCAGTTGACAGAATATGACTGCCCATATTGTCCTACAAGCTCAGGAGGGTCCAGCGTGAGAGGATTGGTCTCATTGGGGCATTTGCTGTCTGCATCTGTTAATACACAAACAGTGATGGATTAAGTGGACGCTAAAAATCTGCTTGGCCTTGGTGGCTCAGATTCCTAACTTGTTTCTTTTTGAACAACTGAATGCTATTTTAAATAAGACGTGTAGCCCCTTCACCTGAATACTTTCTCATCTACACACAGCAACTGTCACAGCACAACATACAGGTTACACTGTGCAATAAAAACAAAATAAACATATGTATTCATATTTGGAATTTCGATTAAAAACCCAGATCAGATAATTAAAATTCAACTTTAGAATTTTAAACATTATAATCCTGTATAGTAATGATGAGAATAATGATAACATTTAAACCCTTTAATACAATAACAAAATGCGGTAGTTGTGTGGCGTTCTTTATGCAGTGAGAAAGTTGTGTAACCTGTGCACACTAAAATATGGCTATGATGGCTCTCCTAAACTGATTAAATGATATTCTTATTTCCAAACATGGAACTACATGCGCACTACACCCACCGCAAACGTGTCAGTTAGTGTCTATTTGCAAAAAGTACAGCGGAAGTTGTTTTGGGGTTTTTTTAAACCACAGAAATTATAACACCTACCCATCCCAATGAAAACGACAATTTATTTGAATTAAGAATACACTGTTTTTTATTATATTGTTTTATTTTTGTTATAATTGTAAAATGCTGGATCCAGATCATATAAAATGTTTCAAATGTAAAAATCCAAATGTAAACTGCTCCAAATGAAGGATAGATACAGTAGGCGATACATTTCGTTCTGTAAGTCTGATCAGAATCTTTGGTAGAAAACATATAGGTTCCTCAGCAACAGAAAATGTTTAAACAGTTAGTACACTTTTTATTGGTATTTGTACACAGGTATCACTGGCAACATGTGGCGTTTAAAGAAATTGCTCAATCATCATCGATGTCGTAATCATTTTAATGCGCATTATCTCAACTTACAGTCTGAAATAACGCACAGACAAAAAGGTCAAAAAGTGGAGCTATCCCAGCATTTTCACTCACCACTCAGTAAAATCATAAGCATGGAGAGGCCCAACATCCTGAGAGCCATTTTGCTGGACCTGAGCAAACACCACGCAGGAAGCGAGCAAGTGGATTGCAGAGATGGAGAGGGAGTTGTGTGTATCTGGATCATTCAAGGGATATCTCCGCTCCGAGCTACAGCTACAGAAACGTATGCTGGTGTCAGTGTGCCATCGATGTGAGCGAGAGAGCGTGTACATGGGATTATGGGGAAATTCAACACGCTGGTACAGACAGGAAACTGCCCACAAACGGAAACATGACACAAGAACCACAGTTGTGGAGGATGCACAAAGGTGATGACTCCTCCCACATACTTTCAAGCATTCACTGCATCACTGTAAGAAAATTTTCAAACTTTATTTAAAAGTACATAGCAAATTGGAAAGCATTCAGTTTTGGCTAGAATTACGAGATCGGAAGAGCGTCGTGTAGGGAA
>OMOW01023231.1:0-12490 GCA_900312555.1 Lamprogrammus exutus | reverse complement strand
AAGAGCGAGGAAGGTCCACAGCCTGATTTGAGCAGATGATCTCGTCTTATACCAGGATGTGCCATTGTTGTCTTTTTCGAAATTCCAGACAGCAAAGAGAGTGGACAAGCTTCTTCAGAAAATGAGTGAGATTCAACACCACGATGTTCTGTTTCTCCCATAGTGCCACAGGTAGGGAGGTGTTTGACTGGATCCTGGACCAAGGCTACTACTCGGAGCGAGATACCAGCAACGTGGTGCGCCAGGTGTTGGAGGCTGTTGCCTACCTCCACTCCCTGCATATTGTTCACAGAAACCTCAAGGTAACAAAGCCACAACACTGCAGATCTTCTAAATCAGATAATAATTGCTGATTTCTGATGATGCGCATGACCCAAAATAAAAGTTAAACAAATGATGTTTCCAGGGGAGAAAATATTAGGGGCCCCAGTACACCGCCATCACTTGAAACCATTATGTTAATGCTCATTCTGTGTCTGGATCAGCTCCTCTGCCTTGATACCTCCCAAGTCTATATTATCGCATCTGCTTCTGTGCATTTCCAAAATACAACTAGAGGGCACTAAAAAGTGTTTGTTTGTTTTTTTGTCAGTATAAAGCAAGGTCTTTACCACAATTACCTTGAAATCAGGTGTTTAAAAATGATAAATCGTTGCACGCGTCTATATCCTTACCTAACCTGAAGATATGTCAAAACCATCTCATTATGCTGAATTAGCACCATTCTTACATCATCTGTTGGTGGTAGTTGCAAGTTTCTAGCCTCATTTGTGGATTCACTCTGAAGTTGGAACACTTAAACTGACACTGTAATATGCTGTTTTTCCCCAGTTGGAGAATTTGGTCTACTACAACCGTCTGAAGCACTCTAAAATAGTGATCAGTGACTTCCATTTAGCCAAGCTGGAGAACGGCCTAATCAAAGATCCCTGTGGGACTCCGGAGTACTTGGGTGAGAACATTATGGTTTACCAATTGGCAAGTGAGGCAGTGTTTTACAGGCGAATGTGGTGTGGCAGCACTGCTCTAACTTTCCAAGAGTTTTTAAATTGGGTTTCTTTACCTTCTGCAGCTCCAGAGGTGGTTGGCAGACAGCGGTATGGCCGGCCTGTGGACTGCTGGGCCACCGGTGTCATCATGTACATACTGTAAGTGGTGATATGACACAAGCTGAGAGACATGTGGGTATTCATTCCTGCGCTTTCATGAATGAGTCATATGTGATATCTGCAAAACTATTCTATTTCCATTTACGTCAGGATTTAAAATTGGCAATTGCTTTAATTCATTGATGCACTGCGTGAGGACCCATTACATAATTTCATATGTTTTATATTTATATGAAATGTAAGGGATAGAGGAGTTCATTCTTGTTATTGCTTGAGTACTGCAAATGTTTATTTACATTTTGCCACCTCAGGCTGTCAGGCAACCCTCCCTTCTACGATGAAACCGACGATGATGATTATGAAAACCATGACAAAAACCTGTTCAGGAAGATCTTGGCAGGCGATTATGAGTTCGACTCCCCGTATTGGGATGACATCTCCGACTCAGGTACTTACAGTTTAAAATAAATACGGTGGAGGTACACAAAGACAGCTTGCTGAGCAAACATTTCATATTGGGGGGTGCTCCCCTTCTTACCCCTAGGTTCCTGGAGTACATATTATATTTATATACCCACCCATCAGGAGAATAAGCCTTTGTTTGCTGAGTTCCCTCTGTGTGATTTCTCTCTGTCAGCTAAGAGTCTGGTTGCTCGTCTGATGGAGGTGGATCAAGACCAGAGACTGACAGCCCAGGAGGCTATAAACCATGAATGGTAGGCAGCACAGTCTTTGATATACGGTGCAGAATCATAGCAGTGTGCTCAGTCCGTATGAATGTGATCAGAGCAGCAAAGCAAATAGCAAAGCAAAGTTATTCATCCTCTTTATATAATTTGCTGAAAACAAACAAACATTTTCCATTCTGACTTAAATCTCTAAAGTGCATACAGCAAAGCAGGTGGCTTTGATTTTTAAAATATCAAAAACTATTTTTGAAAAAAGCCCCAAATTAAAACGGAGAGTAAAATGAAGCATGGACTGAGGGTTATTGTTTGCGTCACCTCATTTTTGTGTGTAGATGAATCGAAACATTGGCAAACATAACCTTGTGTTCTGAAAATGTGTTTTTCCCATTTTCAGGATCTCTGGTGGTGCAGCTTCAGATAAGAATATCAAGGAAAATGTCTGCGCACAAATTGAGAAGAACTTTGCCAGAGCTAAGTGGAAGGTAAGAGGGTCACTTTACAAACTCTGACTGTAGTTGTCTGACCTTAAATGAGGATGTGCATTATGTTAGCTCAGTGTTGTGTGACACTGATTTGATGCCCTGAACGCCTCCTCCCACAGAAAGCTGTGCGGGTCACCACCATCATGAAGAGGCTGAGAGCGCCTGAACAGAGCGACTCGAGGGCAGTCAACCCCGCAGCCGGAGCCCCAGCAGACCCCGCGGCTCCCCAGGCGACCCCCAATCCCTCCGTGCCCTCATCCGCAGTGGCCTCCGAGGGAGCGCCCCCTGCAGTTGCGGAGCTCCCTGCCGGAGTGCAGATAAGCCAACCAGCACCTGAGGCCGGAGCCGCGGAGGCGGCACAGCCACAGGAGGCCGAGCCCACGTCACGCTGCAACGGAGAGGCTGCGGCTCCTCCGCACGCAACTGCCGAGGCCGGGGACGAGCAGGGCTAGAACCCTCGCCGCTGCGATCGACAGCTCCCGCACACTGTACATTAGCTGCTATAGCATGGTGACACTGACTCCGCTTCTTTCTCAATCGCAGCATTAGCATCATCTCATGGAGGCTGTGTGCTCCCTGTCCCCCGAGTGTCACGTTGCCTTTGCTTTCTTTCACACGCTTTATGTCCCGTCACAATGTGTCATGTCAGACTGTATAAACCACAGCTATCTACATGCTTGTGTTTTAGGGGGGAAACTGATTTACTGTGAGGCCGTGGCTTTGCAGTCCTCTTTCTGATTCCTCTCTCCGTAATAAGAAAATATATGGAGATGTGATTGTGCTGAAAATGGCTTTGATTCCCTTTTAATGAGCCGACTTTTGAAACTTCAGTCTTGCAATTGCAGTATTTCCTGTCTTTTAGAGTCAGTAGAGTAGCTTTGCTTTGCTTCGCTGCTGAAAATTTGACCACATCAGCCTGATACTCACTAAATACTTTAGCTTCACCAAGGAGAAAATGGGGGAGATTTGGTTATTTTTCCGCTCTATTATCTACAGTAACCAATTACTGTGTGCTTAGCAATGCTGAGGTTTGGTTTTTATACGCAGTATGCTTTGAAATAGGCAGCTTCACACACAAGCACACACACACACACACACGGACACTATTGTTCTTTCGCTAGCTTTCTCGCTCAGGAAAGAACTTCATAGCCGTAAGTGTAAAGATCCTGTACATAGAGACCTTTGTAGGAGTAGCCAAAACAGCATGCATTCTCACTTTTCTGCTGTTATGTTCCATTTATGGCCACTTGGTGGATAAAGATGCGCTAAAATTTGACCTTGCGCGCTCGCCGCCGACCTCGTCCCGTCTCGTCGTAGGCTGGGGCGGTCTCGCCTCTTGGCAGAAGCTATTTCTTGAGGCTTGAAGCATCGCTAGTGCCCCTGCTTTGATTGTGAGTTCTACGGGGGGGGAAAAAGCAGTCCGTTACATCACAGTTTCTATGCATCGAAATTAATTTGTAGCTCATCGTCACCGCCGACATCTTTATCTATCATGTGCCAGAAACAGTTCTCAGTCTACCTGTACGTAATTTGATTAAGTTCTGTCCTTTTGTATTAGGATGTCGGCTCTGATGCCACATGTGCTGATATTTGGTTGTATCTGTAAAGAAATTGTGTGTTAATGGACCACATGTCGCTTTTAATAGAAGACGTGCTTCATATAGACTTTTTTTTAACCAGGGACGTCTTCATTAACTCAGCTTTATTTATTTATCTATTTATTTATTTGTTTATCTGCCTATTCATTTGGTTGTTACATTGACTCTCAGATATACTTGACAAACAACAATAATTTATCTATTTTAATTGTCGATCCCCTCCAGCATTAATAACGAGCAGCAGAAGGAGTTTCTCTGTAATCACTCGAAAGTAAGTTTAGCAATACTCGACTGGCTGCAGAAACTGTGATACCCGGTGTCTTTCTTCTTTCGATACAGTCCGTGTACCCGTGAGTCGAAGTCCGTAGTCCCATCGGGCCCGTCCTGGTCAAATATCTTAACACATCGCCGCTGTCAGATTAAGTGTGTGGTAGGACGAAGCAAGACCACGTTTGAACGTCTGACCTAATTTCCTGTGCCAGTACACACTGCATCCTGGGGTTTCCTTCCCTGGTGACAGTAGGACAGCAGCCATATTGTCAGTGTAAGTATTAGATGACATCATTAAACTGTAACATTTGACGCCTCCTGCACAGCAGCCACTTCGTCTGTTGTGAGGAGGCTTTGTATTTAATGTGCACTCCTGTGAATTTATATGGAAATGTGCATTTTGAATAAAATAGGGCAACTTGTATAAGTGCAAATTACTCGCGCACACCATTGGACTTAAAAGGTTCGACTGTGGACGTCCCAGAGTCTTTTATCTATACATGCAGTATATCTCACTCCTTTTAATTTATGTGGAGGTGGATTGGTGTGCAGATACATGATCGCTATATCCACTATATATTTTCTTTACATTGGTAATAAATATTTAGATTTTATCAAGAGGCTTATTCAGAAACGTATCCGCAGATTTTTTTATGTGAATAGATAACTTCATGTAGTTTGTTCTCTATGTTTAGATGGCAAATAAATACTGTTTAAATACTGTTACACAGTTTAAAGCAATGCTTTTTTCCAATCATTTCTCACTGTATTAAGTACTCCATGTACGTTAATTTTGCCATGCACTTTCAGGTGTATTTGTAAATGTGATGTGTGCTAGGACCAGTTGTCACCTGTAGGTCCTGTCATGCATTTGTGAACCCTGTACCGTACTCCTTGACGAGTTTATGACTTTGATGGTAATAAAATTTAATTAATCTGTTTATTCATCTCAGATTGCCTCTCTTTTCTCTTTGTCTGAAGTGCACAGACAGTACACAGAGGGTGCACAAAAGTGCTGATGGCTCTATTAAAGCTTTGCTGGATTATTTAGAGAAAATGTGGGAACTAGTTGGCGTCATCACATTATGCCATCCCCCCCCTAACCCCGAGGAGAGCATCTGTGTTACACTCTCTCATTTAGCACAAGCTTAGCACCCATCCTGGTGGGGTGTGAACTCCTGCTAGAAGAATCCCTGCAGTGCCATTTGGTGACACTTTCTAGGATACTTGAATTGCACCGCTGTGGAATAATAACGCACAGAGCACACTTCCTAGACCCATGGGGACTTCAATAGGCTTCCTCTTGGGAGCCTTTCTCTTTTCCATGCCTATTGTGCATTAGTATGCAGCCATCCATACAATCATTAGAGCTCAGGGGGATCCTCACTCTGTGTCTGTGTTGTAAGATGACTTCATTAAGAGTGGTAGGGCGACAGAAGTCAGCTCCTCTGAAGCAGCAATGTAGAGATGAAAGACTGACTGATCACAACCTGTCCTTGCCCAAGGAAAAAGGAGAATTTTACAAGAAATTATTTCAAAGAGTGTTCATTACAATTTAGGGAGGGCACTTTTTACATTGTAGAAAGTGTCAATCATGCAAAAATGATCCTACTCCATACATCCTTACAATTCTGCTTTGTAACAAATGCTTCCATCTACCATTTCTTTCACATAACGTTTGAGGAATCAGAGCAATGACAATATTCCAAGGGGAGCATTGTGATAGTGATTGATAGATGTATGTATGTGCCATCGATTTATTGGCATGCAACGTGAAAGATGACATCAATCACAAACTTAGATATATCTATTTACTGTTGTATCTCCTCTACTGCTGATGTCCTGCAGAAAACACAGATCTCTGTGAGTCTAACGAGCTATAATGATCAGTTATGATTAACGTTTGCCCAAATTTCAAGAAATGCATCTGTATACCCGGGCACAAATAAATGTGAAAATCTATAGGAATCAAAGGGGGAAATCAACATGTGGTACTTTCATTTGTATTGTAAGAGAGACTGGAGGATTTGGAAGGTCAAGGAATAGTTTGTTGATACTATGGAGGACACAATGCTGTAACTCAAATGTAATTCCCTGCCAATAAGATTTTCTGAGAATAACAGTTCACACAAAAACAGAAACACAGCACAACACTTACAATGTATTTCTATTATGTTGTATTGTGTATGATCACTGTTATACACAATACAACTGTATAGAATGTTGTAAGCCAACCAACAATACACTCACTCAATGAAAAATGTACGAATTAATTGCAAAACACTCTACAACATATTAGTGCATGTTGCCATCTGCTGGGTAAAAACGTGTAATGAAGCTCTGATCATGACCCTTATTGTAACCCAGTGGCGCAGTACCTACATACAGCCACCAGATGACAGCATTGCGTGCTCTTCTCTCTGCTTTAATGGCGGTCGACAATGATTATTCCACACTTTATCCCCGGAGGCTCATCTGCATATGGCTACTGCGTGAGAAAGTCTGCGAATTTGAGCACTGGGGGCTCATCAAGGCCAACATTTGGTGTGACACGTCAAAGAAAACACTGAGCCAACTTCTCCGCTAAACTCTTTAACCCTGTTTTTGTGAGCAAAGCCCAGGTCGAGGCATTAATGTCAGCTCATCATCTCCTCATCTCCTCAGAGGAGGAGGGAGTTTGGTTTTAATAACGGGCAGAGTCTTTTGGTCTTCTGAGGGATGCCTGAGTACAAAGACTCGGTTTCATTTCATGCCAAACTCCTGCCTCTCACTCTCCTGACTTCTGGGTCTCACAATGCAGTGACTGTCCATCAGATCTGACTGCAAGAGATACGGCCCAGATGGTATTACCCACAGAATGCCATGTCTGCCTCTGAGCTGAGCCATCCCGTCACACACGTTGATAAGATCGAGCTGGATTCTGTGTCTTTTCAGTGATGCTAGTGACGGCCACGGCTTGGCATCGTGTCATGTGATACGCCTCTGCAGGGATAATGCCCCACAGTGCTTCGTCTCCGTTGGGTGTGGTTTTGTGAAGAATGGCGCATAGAAAAGTCTGATCAGATTCTGATGGGTCAAGCTTTGTTGTGGATAGTGTTGAATTTCCAAAATGTGGCCCCCCGACATCTATTATGGATGCTGCAGACGTGGTTACAAGCCAGTTACTGATTCATGCGGGAGACACAGAGGTGGCCGGATTTGAAGTGAGGTGGTTCTACATCCGCTTGGTTGGATGATGACACCGATGTAATTTAAATAGCCACTTCTTTCAGCCCCTATTCAGACTCCCCACGGCTGCTCCACTGATCCCTGTTGGGGATCAGATAAGCAGAGGGAAACAGGGCTCTCTGTCTATGAGAATGAATGGGAAAGCAGACAACAGAGTTCTGTGGAGCCCAGATATGAACTGATGCCGCGATGGCCCCTCATGCTGTTCTGATCCAGCTGAATTGTAAGTCATGTCCTGAAACAAACCCATAGAACAAAAAAAGGTGGGAACAAGCGCCAGACATGTTCTCATCACCCTGTTTTAAGAGAGAATTGACGAACAGTATTATGATTCTCTTTACAGGGTGGTTTGGACTGTGAACATTTCTATAAAGCATTAAGATATCCAAATGATGGCCAGAGATTTGTGACATCGCAGTTCAATACAAGAAGAACTTGCATCGATTTAAGGAATAAATACAATCTGATACATTTTTATCTGTAATTCATACAAGTGAAAACAGGGAGAAGATGTGTTTTGTGTCAATGCCTCTTCAGGCAAGCTTGTTATGTTTTAACGTGAGTGAATTATTTATGACCAATCTGATTCAGCTGCTGTGGTGGTCTGACAGCAGCCAATGATTACTCCTTGTAAAACACCTCAGATTCCAGTTTGAAGCTTCCATATAATTCCATACAAGACATCAGTAAATAATTAGCATACCAAATTTATTCAAAATTCATCACAGTTACCAAAACTATCGATAGACTGATGGTCTGCATTACCAAATAGCTATAAAATATAACAGGGCAGGGATATCCTAGAATTCATCAAACTAGATTGAACAAGCCTCCTTGCAGAGGTTATGGAATTTTTGCTATTTGGTCCAAGGTGCTGCTCGCATTTACTTTTCATATCATTGTAAAAATGTTTGTGCTGTAAAACAACACCCCAAAACAAATCAATAAAGAGAAATGTATTTGCTGCTGCAGTTCTTGCATCTGTGTGCATTCTGAGTGTATTCGTGTCTGAATAACAGATCTATATTCAGTTACATCCTGTGTGAGTGTGTGTGTGTGTGTGTTTATTTGCGTATTAATTGGGTTGCAAGTGGCATTAGCTCCTTTGTGGTGGAAAGCAGCAGTTTTACGGGAAATTAACTTCATTTTAAGGAGTGTCACTAACAATGCGCTGACAACGTCATGTAAAATGTTTCCCTCCACTCCAGTGCTCTTCCTCACTGCCTGTTTTCCTTCTCACTCTCTATTCCTTTGTCAAATTGCCAATGACCGACATCACAGAGGGGGAATGTGAGTCACTCTTGGGCTGATCAGGGTTCAGCTCTGCCATAAAGGCTTTTATGAGGTGCAGAAACCTTGCTGTGCCTGACTAAAGTGCAGTACCCTGATGTGACACCATCTTGTTCCCTTAGGGTGCTGGAGCTTGTCACTTCATTTATTCCGTCTGATTCACCAGTTATATTCTACAACAACCGTATGTAAAAGGGGCTTAAAGATTGTATAAACACATAGCAGCAAATCTCGGTCATGCCTGCAGAATAAAAGTCATCTTCTATGATGAACAGGCACATGAGTCATTTAAGGCTAATCAACCTCTATTGGTGACCACAGAAAGGTGACAACACTGACAAACTGGCACAGATAGTTTGGCCTACGGTGGCCTGGAAAGGACAGAAACTTTGAAGTTACATTTTCAAAGCAAAACAAGAATCAATCATGTCTGATGAGGAAAGACTACATCATGCAAAATAAAACATTTGTAGCACAAATCACCATTTCTGAGATGTTGAAGACGGACGGGGACATTTATGCCAAAGCAGAGCAAATTAATTCAAGTATGGGGCGATGCCAAAATTGATAAACTCTATTCAATACAAACACTCACTCGCATGCATCACTCGTCCCGGTCACCTCACTTAGCCTTGGCTCAAAATGGGCTCAAAAAAGACAATTTCTGTAATTGCTATGGAATACACTGCAGCAAGAAATACAAGTTTTCATATTACTTTAAACATTAATTCCACTTTTGTCTGGTTATTTTCTTTGCGATTGAAACATCACAACTATTTTAATATTGTCCATTGAAGTAGCTTCAATGCAGTTAGCTGCTGATCTCAGGAGCTTGAAGTGTAGCTTGCTGGTAAGAGAATAGCTTGGCTACAGCTCAACTACTTTAAATTATGAGTAGCTTGTGGCTCGAAAAGCTAAAGTTTCAAAGCAGCGAAGTCAAACACTGATCGGAATTTCTCCAGCCGACGTCAAACACTTTGACACGTTATGATGTCACACACTGCCATCCAATCCTAATCCCGGCCTCTGGTCATATTGTTGAGCCACTGCTATATTCTAACCATTTAGTCTTAGTTGTTGAACCTTTCAGCACTGATCGGGTCTCACCTGAACATATTAACTGATGTGGATTAAGATTTTACATAATTCATATCCTTTAGGTCCAGAGATAAGGACACACGTTAAAAGAGATGACCTTTGACCTTTCATTGGAGGAGATTTGCCTTCCAATGTACATTACAAACACAAGTGCAATGTGTATATTTTATACAAATGTGCATACATATCTCTTTAACAGGTAGAACTTTATTCCAACGATCCAGAGGTTTGTGGGCAGAACATGGAAAACATCCAGTATCAAGCCAATCACAATGAAGTGGGGAGCATTCCATTTTTATAAAATATAGAGCTTTAATTTATTAGTCAGCAACAACAATGGAAAGGGAAGATAGAGTAATTTACACAAGTCATTACAATAACATCACCTCTGTGCATTAAGGGTTTTTTCTTTCTTTTTTCAGAGTCTTAAGTGATGATGCAAAAATACAAAACAAACAAAAACACTCAAAACTAAAAACACGGTAAAAAATACCAACAAATTGTACAACCTCTCTTTGCATTTTTTTTGCTGTGTAACTCCTGGGTCTCGTTTAGGAAGAGAGAATCAGAAGCTATGATTGATTCTGGGAATGCAGACAAATCCCAAGCTAAGAAGCCGATACAGATACGAAACCCCTGAATAAAAGAGGGATGCACCTTTCATGCAGACAGAATACAGCCCGATTACAGCAGGTTTCATACAGACACGGTCTGTTAAAAGCCCCCTAAAATGAAATGATAACCTTGTAACTAATGTATTTTAATTTTATATATTCTATATCAAAACCAAATTAGTTTTACATTCTTGGGAACTTTCTTTCGGTCTTTATTCGTTTTGGCGTGTAAGAATTTTACCCAATAAAGCCATTTAATATTTTTGACACTACAAAAATACACATCTCAACAAATACTGAGCAAGACTATTTCAAAATGCTGTATTCCTTTATACTCTATATTTCAGCCCATGGAAAGATGCATCATGCTTTATCCAGGAGTATATTTGGAGCCACGGCATCATTAAAGCGTTTTGTTTTACCCATTTTGCTGTGCCGAGCGCTTCACTCAGACCATAGTGTACACCTCTGGAGATGAAGAGCAGAAGACTACCACACAGTATCTTATCAGAATTACAGTAACAAATACAGGTTCATGCACACAATGAAAGCCAGCTTCCCAATATTTTGGTTAGTGTCACAACATTGTTACGATGCTCTGTTGTGTATATGGGCAATTACTTTTTTTTTTCCACACATGAATGTCAAAGGATCTAAAAGCGACAAGGAACAATAAAAGATGTCTTGTGCTCAGAGCCCAAACTTCGACTGCCACTTGTTTCGTGTATTTGTCGCTGAATTGAAATATAGCTCGCCCAAGGGTGCACGCTGCACTTGGCCCCAACCAAAGTCCCTTGAAGGTAAAAGAATAATGCCCTTTGTGCAAAACCAAAACCCTTTATTGCACCTCACTCAGTTCAAAGGGAAGTTTCAACGTGAAAATCTCACTAAAACTTCCATCTTTGCATCTGTGTAACTGTCGGTCGTGCTTGTAGAAAACAAGCCGCAACATCTTGAGATCAAAGTCCTTTTTTTTCTTGGTTTTGCTAAGCAAATATATATCACCATAATCCAAATCAGCATCTGGGCTAACAAGTACGGAATATGTTGATATATTTAAGAGTCGAACGGGGGAAACGAGGCCATAACGGAAAAGGATCGAGAGACCGATAATCTGCGGAAAAGGGGGCCGATTACAAGAGTGAGAATATCTGACCGGTCATCTGGAAGTTTAGGTTCCCGTGGAGAAATGGAGTGAGATCGTTTGTCGATCCTCTCTGCAATATAAAGTCTCTGTCCACATGCAGCCGTGAGGAGGTTGCATTCCTGGAGTGTCCAGAAGAAGAGAAAAAAAAAAAGTCCTGGCACCGAGTCAAAAAACAAAAAAGCAGAGATCCCATAAAGCCCTGATCAACCTTTCCTTCCCTCATCACACAGCCTCTCGCGGCTCACTCCTAACAGCTTACACGCCCGTGAACGCATTCCAAACATGTCGCCGACGTCACTCGACGTTGACGAATGAGGGACGAGTTTTGTGACCGTAACAGCAACAATAAAATTAACAACATCCATAATAACAATATTTGCCCCAAAGGTACCTATACACAAAGAGCATGTTTTTTTTACTATAAGTACAAAGAAATCCACAGAATGATACTATATACAACCTACAATAAATACTGTGTATTATATATCTTACTGTTTGAAAGGATGTATGTGGGATTCTGTTTGTAAGCCACTTTTCTCAGTTTCTTTTTTCCCGTTTGTGGATTTGAGCTTTTTTTCACGTTGCTACTCTCAATGAGTCTCTCCCAGTTTTCACAGGGGTGGGGTAGGGTGGTTTCAGACAACATCATGGGCTCCTCATGTCTCTACCGCCTCTCCCTCCTCCTCCTCCTCATCTGCCGCCTCCTTCCCCTCGCCCTGCCCGTGATGTCGGCGGTTGCGGGGCTTCTTTTGCTCCTTGAGCTCCTTCAGGTCTTTGGCCTTGAGGGCTCCCAGCAGCGGATCTCCGAACTGCCAGTAGTCCTGACAGTACTGGTTGATGAGGCTCATCTCTGGCTGGCTCAGGATGGTCAGCAGGTCCTTGTACTGGCCTGCGCTGGGGGACCACTGGCTGCTGCTGGGGGGGGGAGACGACAGCGCCGACCCTTCACCGCCCTCCCCCCGCAC
>OMOW01023224.1:3983-16461 GCA_900312555.1 Lamprogrammus exutus | reverse complement strand
AACGAAGAAATAGTTCTCCTAATTTTTTGAGGTATTGTACAAGCAGTCAAGAGTAGTGAAGCAAGTGGACATAAACTTCGACTAAAAAATAAAAGATTTTGCTGTGAAGGCACTTTCCTTTATGAAACCCAGGGGTGGAACAGGAAAGTCATGTCGTGTAAGTCCTTATTGTCTCCTGGCCTCATCACAAAATGTACGGCGCAGGAGCGTTCCTTTGACAGCCATGCAGAGGACTGTGCGGGAATGCTGAGGCGGCCACTGTGGTGCCTGCAGCTGATTAACTCCAATTGAGGAGTCATTAACATTCCTGCCGGATCATCACATGCACAGTTGTTGATGAAAATCAGTACTGACAAGTCTATAATTATGGGACACTTCTGAATTGGTCTGGCTGACCGACTCCTCTCAGGATGAGGGCACGAAAAGAAAACCACCAACTTGAGGAGACGAGGACATAAATGACATTTGCGGACTTGGGCTCGTTTCCATTGATTGCTTGTCAGCACGTAATCTCGGCGTGGCGTCGCAAGGTCGTCCGAGTGGGGCGGCACGGGGGAGAATCTGAGTAACGCAAATAACGTAAGCGAAACGTAGCAATGGAGGGACCATGTTGTGCTTTCCCCCTCCATCTTCACGTCTTACTCCAGTGACCTTGTCGTCGTCTCGTTTCCCTCTGTGCGTAAGCGTGGCCCACTTTCACAATGGGCGAGATTTACCACTTTGCAGACGTAGAGAGCACACTTTCACCGAGATGAAGGCTATTTATTTTCCCCCTTCAGCGTGTGGCAGATTGAGAGCTTGATATACAGGTTATCACTGGTGTATCTAGGTTTCCTCCTCAGAGGATCACACTCACAGGCACATACTCTGCTGCAGCCCAGTTCTATCCGGGGGTTGCACTGCCTATTGCCTACAGAGTGTGTGCAATGTGATCCTCGGAGTGCACGCGCATGTGTGGGACTGTCAGCGTGTGTGACAAGAAACAAAAAACCTGGCAGATAATAAAGTATTCAGTCACAGTGATTAGAGGGAGCATCAGCAGAATTAGGAGCACTTGCCATTCATGTTAAGTGGGAAGGAGATATTGTTCATTTGGAGCTCGGTGATGAACAGATGTCCACGCACCATTTCCCTGGCAGAGGCTGCGGGATCGACAGATGCCCTGGACCTTGCACCACCTTGGACATCATGAGCTGTTACACATTCACACCACCTGTGAGAATCTCACCGCTAATTGAACATCTCCAGCCTGCTGCCGCTGTTAACCAGCCCCTCATGCCTCTTGATGCCTAATAGAGGTACATCGGCAGGCTAATCCAGCCGTGGATCGCTTCCAGGAGAGGATATTCACGTTTTATCAGTTTGGTGGCAGAACTCTGTGATACAGCTTACACACAGACATGGCAACCATTTATCTGTTTGCCTCACCAGTTTGGAGTGTTTTTAAATTGTGCCTGTATCCACCTTATTCTGGTCCAAGCCCTTTCTGTCGTCACCAATCCCAACCCTCGTGACTCAAAGCGTTGCATATTTTCCACCTCTTCCCACACCTGATGAGCAAAAATCAGATGTGTTGAGCTGATCAAAGCGTAGGATGCAACGAGTCTTGATCAAGCGAGCGCTACTGAAAAGAAAAGGGATGGATAACAAGCTGATACTGACCCTTGCTGTTAATAAGCTATTTAATGAACCTCATGCTCCAAATGAGGAGAGCAAGTTCAGACAGGAAACAGTTCTGGGGTTTCAGCTGAAGAGGATGAGGAAGGGTGATGGCAGGGCGTATCAGGCGATGTTCCTTTGGGGTTGGATCTGTCTATTTTGTGCAAATGTGCCCACACAAATAGGTGTTGGGGGAATTCCTAAATCAACGTTCCCAGCAACGTTCCTACTTCAATCACCGAATGGGGTGGAAGTTCAAACAGTTTTCAAACATTTACGTCTTGCTGCCAACTGGACCTGCTAACATGTAAATGCCTCGGGAATCCTCAGTTGTCATTATCTGTTTGAGGGACCAAAATGCTGCCATTAAGTTAAGAACTTTCTATTACCATTTGCGAGAAACGTGGCAGGAAACCAGCATTTAGATTGCACCAGATGATTCGATGGCAGTGAGCGTGGCTTTTATGAGAAGTAAATCCCTCCAACGACGCGGGAAGCAGCGCGGCTCGAACCAAGCGGTGCCTTGGGGTGATCTCGTACTGGTTGTGGATCGGCACAGAGGTGGCAGGGCAGAAATATGAATGTCGTCTTCGGCGGTTGTGCAGCATATCACATTAATAAAGCACCTTAATGCATCACTCTGCGGCCCTCTGGCCTGGACCGCTGCCCAGAACAAAGAGATTGAAAGTCATTTGGATCCGGGGTGCATAGCAGAACTTACATGAAATAAATGCTAGCAACCGCACCACCCGTGAATACAAATCAGGGGGAGAAGTCTATCAAGGCGATTGGTAGAAAGAGAAGAGGACAATGAGCCTCTTTAGGTTCAGAAAACACACAGCAGACCCAGAAGATACATTCATCCCTCCTGACCTTTTTCTCACACTGTCATGCCAGAGAAAATAGTTTCTAGCAGATTAATTTTAAGTGTTTAGTCTGAATCTACACAAAGTTCTCTCAACAAAGTGGAACTTTTATGTGAAATGATTCAACTTAGAGAAAGTCTGCGTTGTGAGAGCATTCAGATGCCTTACTCGCTTAACTGCTTCACTGGAGAAAATGTTCAGCATTCTGTGGCAGGTTCGTTCTTCGATTTTCGGCTATGTGATGGAGCCTTTAGTGACATTTTCATTTATAAATTGCTCTAATTTTACTCACACAGCCTTATAGCGGAACTATTCCATATATCTCAATGGGATTTCAGATTGCTGAGTGCTTTGTGCTTCTGCGTGCTGGAGCACAGACACTTGTGGTTCACATTTGCATCTGGTTCCCGTGATTTTCCAGGAAAACACCATTCGACGATCCATAATGTTCGGAGAGTGCACTTACAGAGGGTTTTATCACCTCGTCAAGCTCTTCATTGACTTCCACAGCAGCAGCACCAGAAACTGAAGTGCACTGATATTGTGTTTTGGAAAGCGCGCTGAGGAATAAGCAACGAAATTTTAGGTAGCTAATTGCTCTGCGAGGGCTAAAAATGCCTGCAGCCACCTGACACATATTAGACACAAACACTAATTACAGCAGGCAGGTGGTGATAAATGTTTATGTTACTTTTATTTAACAAATTGTATTATTTTCTATATAATTTGCGCTCTATGCATTTTTTTCTCGTGCTCCAGTCAAAGCGTCATCGGGATATTCTACATATTATCTGGGCCGGGGTCGCGGAGGAAGCAGTGCTAAGCAAAGTAGCCCAAATGTCCCTCTCCTTATCCACATCTTCCGGCGCTTCCCGGGGGATCCCAAGTTGTTTCGCGGCAAGATTGGCTCCATAATCCCTTCAGGGCTTTCTGGGTCTGCCCGGTGGTCTCCTCAAAACTGGGCGTGCCTTGAAAACCTCCCCATGGAGCCGTCAGGGAGGCATCCCGATTAGATGTGTGAACCACCTCCGATATCTCCTCTCAACGCTGTCATGATCTTCTGCTTCTGTTTGCTCCTCCCTGCCCTTATCTCTCTCTCTCTCGCTCTCTCTCTCTCTGTTTGTGTGGATGTGTCTTCCCTTTGTTCCAGCTTCCCTCTCATCTATCGCACGCCATTCCTCAGCCAATCAGCCACTTATATGTGTTCCCAGCTCCACACCTGCTTCCCCCATCTGTCACACAGCATTCAATCGCCCATTATGTTTTTTCTTCAGATTCCAGTGTTCTTGCATTCTTGTGTTTTCTCGCTCTGGATTTCCCTGTTTGTTAGCTGCCGATTTGTCTCCTGGATTTCATTCCTTGCATTATCTTGTGTTTGATTCTGGACTTTTCTCAGCCATTGGATTCCATGTTTACCTGACACCACCTGACACTCTGTCTGTAAATTGTTGCTCACTTTATGTATGACTGATGTTTCATTAAAGACTTTTTACACTCAGTGGTTGTGACCCTTGTAACCCTTTTCAGACAAACGCCAAGGAGGAGCAATTCTGCTCTGAGAATGGACAATCCTCCCCAATCCCGGGCTTTGCCTTGAGATTCTGTGCATGAAAACCAACAGAAAAGTGAGTCCAACATGCGTCAATGTGCACGACTTACATAGAGAGAAAGAGAATGGAGGGACCTCCAGAAGATACCATGGGCTCCTTGACGAGTGTAATATTTTAATTTGGAGTGACACCAGAACAGATATTGTAAAATATCAGCAGCAACAATGAAAGTGAGCGATGAGTCTGTAACGTCTTCATCACAGCAGCCACATATTTAATGAAAAATCCCTAAGGAGCAGTTTATAGAGAAAGAATAAAGGCTGTGTGTGTTTCTGTGACTGACATGCTGATTACCTAATTTGAATAAGATGTCTTGCAATTGAGAAATCAAGGCAACGTTACTTACAATAACGGCACTCCTCAGGGTTGAGTTGCTTTTTCATCAATTGCCAACCCTGTTAATAAAACAAACTCCATTTGAAAACTCTAATAATCTAACAAAATGGGATTTTTGGAACACCCATTCATCACACAGGTAATTAGCAAATGTTACACTTGCAATCACCTTACACGGAGTGCTTGGTGAACTATTATAAAAATGATTCAATCCGGTGAAGTTAAATACAGAGAATGAAACAGGCTCCCGCTCGTCCCAGTAGGATGCATTGCACAGATGTTGCGAATTTAGATAAATGGGAACATAAAACATTGCAGCTCTTTTACAAAGCCCTGCTCCAAAATGTTCTTAAACCTTTTTTTAATACTCTGACATGCTCCGTTTGGGGGATTTAGCAGATGATTCACGTCTCAAAGCAAAAACCACCAGAAACATTTTGGTGCAGTTACACGGTCGACATCAGAGATATTTGGGTTTTGCCGCCTTTCCGTTGATTGCGTGTCTGTTTGGCTTTCACACGGTGCTGCTCCTCTGATGTTCCCTGGGCCGCCTACTGTGCATTCTCGGGTTGTTTTGTTATCGCTGTTAGAGGATCCCGAAGCACAATTACAAGAGGTTTTATTTATTTATTTAGTCCCTCTTCCGTACTGTTGCTTTGTTTTTCCAGACTGACAGACGTATTAGAGCTAATTGAATGCAACCCACTGACAGCTGTCTGAAATAATGAAGCCTCTTTCCCTTGCATTTTCTCCCCCTGGATGGCTTCTCTCTCCAGCACTTCGGTCCACATCAAAGTGGCTCATCAGTGCGGAATCCAGGGCTCGAGGAATTATTGATCACACCGAGAGCCCAAACCTCCCTATGTACTGGTCCTGCACTGAGAGAAATGGCATTATCTCACCAAAAGATGTGCTTTCATAGTCATCTGCACAGCTCTATGGAATGTTCTGGGCTGTTTTTTGGTGATTTCAGGATCATTCCATCCAAAAACCAGGGTGCATTAAAGGGAACAATACATGGGGCGCAGAAAATTTCAATGTAATCTTACAAACAAAATGCCCAACTTCCCTATATTAACATGTCTCCAAGTGCATGAACAAAACTATCACTAATCTCGCCTTCTTTCATCTTCATTCTGTCTTCATTCCCTTTGCTCCTCCATTTAACCTTGTTTCTCTTTCCTTTCTCCTGCCTTTGTTTTTCTCTTTACTTTTTTCCTTCTTCAACTCATACAAAATTATTACAATCCCCCAAACTGAAGTTAAGCTTCTTCCCCCAACAGTGAAATTACTACCACCGCTTCACGTCTGCATAATGAATACCGTAGCTACTAGAGAGAAGAGCTGGGCGTTGCTGCAGTCTCAGAATGTACCTTAATCAACAACAAAATAAGCACTTAAGAACCTAACAAAAGTCCCTGCGCACACACCAGCACACAGAGAGAGAGAGAGTTCCCTGTAAAACACACTCCTCCGCCAACCGAGCCCAAAACAGTCAGCAGCCAATGACGTACAGCTGTAACAGTTAAGATTGCCTGCGAACATTTACAGTACAAACATCGACAAATGTATTATAAGGCTCTCTGTAGTTTTCTTAATCATGACAGCTGAAGTTGAAGAACATCGGGGGGGACTAGAATGTTTGCTGCCGTTTCACTGCCGTATTCAAGCTACTTTGTATCACTACGCCAAGAGTTTCCATTACAAAAATTTGCTGTAACTTTATGAGGAAAGGCTCAATTTACACAAAAATGTATATAGGTGCTCAAAACACCTGAACGAAACATTATGCGTCAAAAACTATTTTGTTCACTCACTGGGTAAGTCTGAATTTTAGCACAGAGTAATGGCAATAGGACTATTTTTCCTCAGCAGTAGCTTGTAACTCGTAACAAATTCATTTAGAATTCTTATATTGTTAATTAATTCATTTAAAATTAAAATACCATGTGAAATGATTTACATTTCCGGTAAATACCTGTATTGTAAGTGGGATCATGTATTGTTAGTGGGTCATTATTGTGGAAATGAACATTGTCCCCAGAACAGCGTTAACACAAACCATAGGTCATTACAATACTTTCACTTTGGATATTTGAGGATTTTAGGATTTCTTCCACCACTGCTCAGAACATCTGTAACTGGTATCTGTTTGTGTTCTAGTGTCTACAACTGACACCCACATGAGCATTTGAGCACTTGAGCGTATCATCCATCATCATCTCAGACATTCACAATCATTGCCAGAGCTCCATCAGAGTTTAGAGTTGATTTGGCAAAAGTCACCAGCACTCCCCGTTTAAATGGTACTGAACATTCACCAGCTGGAGAGTGCAGAATGGTTTATCTTCTCTCCCCTCTGGCATTATACATAGCAGTGTATCATCATCCTGAACAGAAAATGTTCAACAAAGTCAAGGTCAAGGGTTAACATCACACTCAGCTCTGCTATATTAGACATAGATTTTAAAGGCAGATACTGTTTTCATTGAGGCTACCAAGATGTGTTTAATGTATTTTATTGTTACTATTTTCATGACAGATTGTCTGAGAGTACAGTAAAAATCCAGTGGCTGTGTATTGTCTGATATTAATTTTTACATAAACATTTTGTGAAAGGTTTACTCAGATTTGGCCGTGGTAAGCATATGAACTGGAGCAGGATATTTTACAACGTGATTGCAAAATTGATTATAAATAATAGCTATACATATATTAAAACACACAAACATAACACATTTATTCAAAACACTTTTTTGACCTGAAAGTATCACCTTCATATTAGCATTTAGATATTTGGAATAATGGGTAGAGCAGATTGGCTGGTGTTTGGTTCAGATAATCCCCTTCTGTGGCTTATTTTCTCGATATTATTTTCAAATTCTGCAGGTCAGAAAAGCGGATTTACACTATATGATTACATAAAACAATATTTGATAATATCAGTTTGCAGTTCTAAATCTAACTTGACCTCCCTTAAACTCTGCCAAATCCTCTGTTGGCCCAAACATTACAATCTCTTATTGTTTAGCCAAGTTTTGATCAAACCTGAATTTTATTTTGAAATTCTGGTGGCGATCTCTATGTTATGAGAGATATTAACTATGAACTTTGGGACATGTGTATGAGTATTGCAAAAGACATTGAGAAGAAGTGGAAATTTTTTGAAATTTCACAAAACAAAGAATTAAAAGAGGTCAATCTTTACTCATGTTTCAGATATTACACAATGCAAAATCTTCACATCATTGGAATTCAAGTCACCTCTTCTGTTGGATGAATATTCTGGAACACCGCTACTTTTTGAATATGGACTCAGATTTACATAAGCATGAATGAAAAATTAGTGTACACGTCCATACGCTCACCAATACATTCGTAATGAGTCTGACTGAATCAGTTGGATTAAGCAGCCCTGTGCCATTTGTTTATAAGTGGAGATTGTACACGTGGTTGCACTTTATAGACGACTGAAGAGGCCCTTGACACCTCACAGAGTAATGAAAATGTAAATGTGAATATGATTAGCAGTAATGCAGGGTAACAAGGTATTATAATAGACTCCATACCATAATGAGATTATGATAATGAACTGCTGTATACCCAACTACCCAGCAATGATATACCCTCCTGTTAGGATATCACGTCTAATCACCTCCTAAAAGCACAAGCGCAGATGTACACACAAGCTTACAATATTTACCAAAGACAGCAAAGTAATCGAAAATCGTATATATGTACTCAAACAAAATGAGCAAAACCTATTCAGAATGCCTGTTGCAGACAAAAATGATATGGCGACTCCATTACTCCATCCTGAATTGAGTTTCAGATGAGTCAACAGGAGGAAATGAACATTTAATTTCCATCTGTACATCACAAGCAAGGACAGCTCAAAGGAGCGTTTTGTTTTCTTCCATCCTACGTGTTTCTCTCATCATTTTGTCTGTCGTTTTGTTTATATGAGACAATTTGAGACAGAGCTTTAACATGGGTACATTTTCCCCTTGTGCAGTTTATTTGTGCAGGTCTTAACAAAACTGATTGGTCTCGACACAGCTGATCTCTGGAGCAGTTCGTCTGTGCTGTGAACATGATCCAAACAATTTCTGAACCAACCACAACTAATGATTGGTTCTAGAGCTTTGAATATCCTGCACGAATGAAACAAAAACATTTTATGCCACCTCCACGAGCATTTCCTCATACTGCGATCACACAACGCGTCGTGTGTACTCAGAGAGCAGCCCACTCCTATCGATTCCGTGCATGCATGCGGCGTAATTGCTTTTTTTTTGCCTTTAATCGCAGTAAGGACAAATACTCTTGAGCATTGAGTACATGTAAGCGTACTGAGTGATACTGTCCAGAGCAAACAGAGGCTGTGTACTCACAAACAGCTGACTGACTCCTGTATATGTTTTGTGTGTTTGTGTGCCGCAGCTACTGACTGATTTCTAAATTTACCAGGAAATGGAATCGTTTCTGCAAATTCTTTTCCTCGCCATCCTACCCGCTCTCTCTGTAATCATACAGTACAAAATGTTCACTCAAGCTTAGCAACTTCAGATAGGCAACTAAAACATAGCAAATACACAATCTGGATATCGTATATGTTTGTATTTTAAGATACACTTACTTCACTCAAACATTACGTGAGTCTGGACCGTCTATTGACACAGGATTCAAGAAGAAATTCACTCTTACACTCTTTACCCACGTAACATTTTTTTGTTTATCAAAACAGGCGATGAGATCCACAATAGAAACAATAGCTTCCAATTTAAAAAAAAAAATAGTGTCATTTTAATCAATCTAATCCAGTCTTCTGTACAAAGGAGAACGAGTGCAAAACGCCACCACGCTCTTTTTGTCTTCTGTGTAGGTGTGTATTATTTATGGGCTCTTGGGGCAAGAAAGGCGTGAACTATGAGAAAATACAACCCCATTTATTACTTGTAAAATTTGAGGAATGTCCCTGCCATCCCGCAGAATTACTGAAAAGAAACCCCACCGACCATGAACAGCGGCAGGGTTAACAACAGGGGCCATTTTGGAAGTGCTGTATCTTATTTTATTGATTTACAGTAAGACAAATCATTAGACAATCAACCTAACTTCCCCCTGCCTTCATGCCTCGTGCACTCAATAGGACAAACTTGTCATCAATCCCGCTGCTCCTCACACACATCCTATTGTTCTCATTGTACCTCACTTTACTTTCACAGAGGTCATTTTTCTTTCATTCGAGAAGAAGAAGATAGGTCGTGCTGTTGTGGAGGAGGAAGCTGGGAGGCAAACGCACATGTCTGCAAACATGGCACTGAACTTTAAAAGTAATTTATTCAGCAGACAGGAGCTGAGCAAGATTGATGTTCATATTTCATCCATCAATGGTTTTCATAATTCACCGGCCTGGCGCATGGGTGCTAGTCAGAGCTTGTCAAGCAAGCTATAGCAAGTACATTCTGATAGTGGGCTTATTGATAATCAAATCCTGCCAGTAAACATGTCTTGTGGTACAATATTGCTCGAGAGCAAGCCTCAGTGTCTGGGGACTGCAGAGGGAAGCACGACGACTCCTCTGCAGTCTGACAGGAAGCCTGCACGGCGGCAGAGAGCACTCAAACCTCAACTCGCACGCAGACAAGTTGGTTAAATTATTCAAATTTATTGCAACATTTTCCATTTTCCTTTCCGTTTGTATTGCCGGGCGGCATGGTGCGTAAGATAAGATAAGATAAAGTTAATTTATTTATACAGCAGCTTTCAAGAGCAAGTGTCACAGAGTGCTTCAAGGGTCAGCAGCACAGGACATCAAACAAAAACAAAGACAATCAAACCAGAAAAACATCAATAAAAGGCCCGTCTGTGCAATACGTTTTAAGATGCTGTTTAAAGAGTCCTCACTGCTGGCTGAGGTTGTTCCAAAGACCAGGGGCCACGGCAGCAAATGCTCGGTCACCCCTAGTTTCCGAGAGCCTTGAAAGTGAATAAGAGGATCTGAGATTTTACAGGGGGCCGGAGCTGATGTGCACTGTGTGGCTCTGCAGCATTGTGAAGCAGCTGTAGTTTCTTTAGAGCAGAGTTTGTGAGACGGATGAATAATGGATTGCAGTAGACCAGGCGAGATGAAAGAAGAGCGTGAACTAGAGGGCACACAGAGGGCGCATACCTCCTCCAAGGCTGAGCAGTCCTCCAATTATGGCTCCGTCTCTCAGTGATGAAAGTTACTGACTAAACCATGATCAACATGGGTTTTCTGTCTCTGCGTGTGACCCTGCGCAGGATAAGTGGGTTTACAGAATGGACGGATGGATGAATGAGGATTGGTGTGTGTAAAATATATGGTCGTTTCCTGATCCATCACTGGCTAATCGTTGTCTCATTTTCTAAACTCAAATGTGTCCTTCAGAGGGCCTGAAGGCCAGACTGAGCAAGAGCTCGCTCACATAGTGAGGTGACCCAGTCTCAAAAAGACCAAAACTAACGATGTGTGTGAACGGTCCTCATCAAAGGCATAAAGCCACAAATTTCCAAATCTGTGACTGGGAAGACTTCCTTCCTGGGAACCTCGTGGAAGTTCCATAATATCTGCATTTTCAGTACACGATGTGACGTTAATCTGCAATGCACAGTGGCATGGAACAAGTTAGTGCTTGATATGCACATATGACTTCAAGGTCACGTTTAGATTTCCTGAAAGTCACTGGGAAGCAAGCTGAGTCTGTCTGCGTCGACATTCAGAGGACTTTCTTTTAATGGGAGAATCTGATTGCTATAAAGCATACTTAGACAAACCCGTATCTGTCTTTCTCATCATCAAACAACAGCAACAACAATAACAACACAAAGCATGTGTGAAACGTTGGAATGAAATGTGAATTTAGAAAATTAAGGAAATTTGAAATTTTGCACTGTACATTTTGGAAATAAATACATATCTAATTTAGGACCAAATTAAACGGGAACAAAAAGTTGAAAGTTGAATAAGGGCAGCGTAAGGCAAATGTGGGGGAGAGTGAAATTAATTTATTTCCAATTTATTTTATCAGACGTTTGGAGGCAAAGAAAAACTAAATAAAGCATTTAATATTCTTCTCATCATCTAAATTATTTAACTCATTCTATTATTTATGAATGTGTTCAATTATACTTTTGACTCATCAGTCTGTCTATTAGTGACATTTGCCACACCTGGGGCTCCACACCTCTGTGGTTTGACTGCTCCGATGTCATTTGGAAGTAAAGTGTAACCCCTGATATCACACTGACTCGGAAATGACTAATTTCAGGTGAATAATAAAGTAATTATAAATCAGAAATGCTCTAATTGCTTGTTTCCCGCTTTTCAATCGACATAGTTTGGAATGCTCTTATTGACATTCTGCAGACTGTCATAACTCATCAGCCATAAATAATTATATAAATAGCAATAATCAAAATGCAAGGAAGCTCAGGCTTGTCAGTTAATATTTAATGAGCAATATGCAGTTTGCGAAGAGGAAAATGGAATTACTGATGGAATTGTTTTCTCCTTTCCTAATGTCATAAAGGTCAAAGAAGGCAGCGAAGAGACGACTCCTCTGCTAAAACCCCCGGATGTTTCCAAAACTTGGTCGCAAAAGTTGTACTCTTGGCAGAACTAGCAGAAGCCCGGAGGTCACGGTTCAGACTCCAGCTGTCATTCTTTTGGCACCGCCACCATTGCAGTCTGGGGGTGAGTTTCATGTGCTCGCCAGCCTGTGTACGCCCGTGTCTCTTTTTTGTAACAAGCTGCAGGTTTGCAACTACCTGGGGATTCTCGCAGCTAAACTCGCCGCGTTAGGCTGCGACTTGACGTTATATGACTAATTGCTGCCTAAATGTCCTGCCTTTTTTTTTTTTTTCTTGACTTCTAACACTGCTGATAAATAAATTCTCTTTACTGTCGCCGCAAACTCTCTCGATGTCTGGATGACCGTGGCTGACAGCTTATCATGGCCCACAAGTTTTGTTTTCCTATAG
>OMOW01023206.1:7291-23585 GCA_900312555.1 Lamprogrammus exutus | reverse complement strand
CAGGTGATGGATGGATGGATTTTCCTGTGTTTCCTCTGCACTGAAAGGTCACTAGTTTAGACCTACACGTATAACAAAGGTGAAAGAGTAGTGCTTGCCCCTGCATCTGATCTGATCTGATCTGATCTGATCTGATCTCATCTGATCTGATCTGATCTGATCTCATCTCATCTCATCTCATCTCATCTCATCTCATCTCATCTCATCTCATCTCATCTCATCTCATCTCATCTCATCTCTCTAAAGGAACTCAAAAGGTCTACAGGGTATAACAGTGGCAGATTATCAGATAATTTGAAAGTTGGAAGGCAAAAGGACATTTGTCATGAGGCCATGAACCTCTAGTTGAGTGGCTGTTGCAGGGTATAGTCTATAATGTGCTAGCTGTAAGGCTTTATGACAATAACTATATGTTTAAAAACAAATCACAATTAGTATTGTAGCTGACTGCCTTTGAGTTGTTCTTTGGCCAAAATGCGTTGTTCAATGAGCCCTTTGAAGCTCTTGTGGCTTAAATTGTGTGCATGAAAACACAGAATTGGTAATCCCACCACAAATAATCCCCAAAAGTGAACAAGATTTGAAATAAAGCATTTAGCTTTAGAATCATTGCAACAACACTAATACGAATACTACTACCACCACCACTACTATTACTACTACTACTACTACTACTAATAATAATAAAGACTCTTCTCCATGGCTTTGCTGCTATACTGTAACAGATCCTTTAAACACATAAACAGCAGATATCTCAGAATAGTAGGGAACAACTTAAAACAATAGTTTACTTTTGATCACAAGCGCTGTATGTTTGCTGCTCTATGTATGCTGTTCCGCCTTAAATGTTCTTCTGCATTTTGATGTCAATCCCAGGTATCAGTTAAGTAATTGAAAAGATCGTATCTATTAAAGCAAATAAAAGTGTCACTCGTATATCACACATTTTCCTGTGACGACCAGAAAAATTGTGAGACTTCATATGAGATTTACAAAATAGTTTTCACTCCAAGATTTGGAATGATCATATCAACATAGCAAACACAAACAAAGGTTTCAAACATGTGACTGAGAGTTTATGTAAATCATAAAGGAATTTTAGGGTAACATAGGGTTATTTCCCCCCCCCCAAAATTGTCATTTACAGTTTACAACCTTATTGTTGAAGCAAACTGTAATGTTAATGAAGCGTTTATAAGGTACAGACCTGGTCTTGTGTCTCTCTGTCCAGAGGGGCGTTGAGATAGATAACTCCTTCCCTGCTGATGGTGAAGAGCATTTCTGGAAACTCCCCCTCTAGACTGTACTCTGCCTGACTTCCACTCCATTTAACCTACAGTACATGAACACACAGCCAAAAAAAAGGTTTGATTATACTAAATTGTCCAAGTATGGTAAAGCTAAACACCACTAAATGTGAATGCAGTGCCTTGTCTAACTCATGAAATGCATTCTACGATGGTATCTGTATTGGTGCAGTAGGAAAATTACCATACGGTACAAAGCCAGGAACAACAGGGCCGCATGATGTATAAGTACATAACGGAGCAACCATTTGTTTACATGATGAGGAGCCGACCAAATGCGCTGACAATGATGTGGAACAGAGAGCACAGCCAAAACTAACTGAGCGGGCTGAAGGGGATTTTCCACTCTGCTTTACAGCCCTTGACAGAGGGCTGTGCAGTGGGGTTGAAGAGAGGCCTAGTAGCCATCAAACAGCACCCAACAAGGAGAGAAGCCCGGTCACTGCACAGCTGATACACACCCAGGGCATGTGTATCTCCTCAACTCACTGTCACACACTCCTCCCTTGTTTTGGAGATGGCTGCCCAAATGCTATGCTTTTGTATACACAAAGCCACTTCACAGAGCTGGCTGCTTTTCAATGTTATGGCGTGTTTCTGGATCACTGGACTTTAAAGAGATGTGTTTAAAGACTTGATTAATGATCGATGGTTGCACTATATATAGGTCTATACAGCGTATTTATGAAGTCATCTGTTTTGCCTCTGTCAGTGTTTGATATTGCAGAGCACATTCTATCTCCTCCTAACTCCATGGTTTGTGTTTGAGCAGCATCGAGAGAGCTTTATTGTGTCTGTCAGTACTTTTCAACACTTATGGCAGGGGAGTAATCAATTGCATTTAACAGATTTACAATAAGATGCAAAAAAATGCCCTGCTTTGGGTACTGTCTCTTTAAGGCCAGCTCTGTTCTAATTGGCCAGTGTGTCTGGCAAGAGCTGGCAACATCCACAGATGCTGGTCAAAACACTCGCTCGCCAGCCTTGTACTTTGTGAGTGTGTGTGATCAGTGTGCAGGCGGGTAAATTCAAATGTGTTACACGTTGAGTTAAACATGTTACTGAAGTAAAGGACCAATCAAAAACGAAACATTTAGGACAGTTCAGAAATGAGAAGAAACAACAAAAAGCGTTTCAATATGTCCCCTTTAACCTCTTAAGCACGAGTGGACCTAGTGCCATGTTTTTGATTAAAAAAAAATGTGTTTGATGGAAATAAAATATAAATGACTGCTATAAACAGAAGGGGGAAAAAAGGATGATTAAAGGGACTTCCAGGTTCCCTGAAAAAAAGACCATAACCCATGTGGCATCTGGGCAAATGGAAGTGGGAGATTTATTGTCATCAACCAGAGGAATCCCCTCCCCACAAGCACCCCAGCCACTGCTCCCCTTGTGGAGGTAGCTCTGTGACGTACTGAACCATCTTCACTGTGAATGTACCAGCGTTATTAAAAAAGTAAAACAACAAAAAACGATGTTTTCTACACGATGCTAACTGCCAGAATGAGCTCAACAGAACGAGATATATGCGGACGGTATAAAAGTAGCATTTTACCTTCCAGGCTTAAGAGGTTAAGTAGCAGACTGATAGAAACATCTGTCAAGACGGCAGATGGAGACTTGACTGATCCATTAATCTGAGACAGTAGGGGAGGTGAGATCCATAGAGTGGGTCCTTGAAAATGATTATCTCTGTATGTGTGATAACAGTGGTTAGTCCCACCACCCACTGTGCACACAGTACAATCATTCAGTGTGGGTGAAATCAGATTTCCCCCAAGTACACACCATGTTAGCCTTGACCAAGTAGGTGTCATTTAGACTCTGTATGGGCAGAAATAGGACATTGTATGCTGTATTGAACTAAATGGTCTATGTTCCATGTCTGATGATGAAGCTACAGAGCCCACCGGTGCAGTTTTAAGGCAGATATATAAAGAGAATCTGCATCGTTTACATTAAAATGTATCTTCTCAGTCATCAAGATGTGTTTAATGGCAATGTGTATTAGGAATCACGCCAACATGATATTGAGATTTGCATTGCACTTTGAGAACAATACAAAAAAAAATCAAACGTGCCTACACTTGTGAATCCACACGTTTTCAGTGGGTGGAAGGGGCTGTTATAACAGAGGCGATAAGAGGCTGAGGGCGAGTGTGGGGGAGGTGGAAGAAAAAAGGAAGAGGGGGACGCAATGTGAGTCTCTCATGAATTGCATTTAGTTCAGCATCCACATTGATCTTTAGTGGAAATTTTGTTCTTTCAGTTCTCTGAATAATTAAAGTTTATTTTTACTACACATGCCCAGTTTTTAAAAAAGATTTCCTTAGAAATGATAAACTCAACTGGCAGGCATCACTAATGTTTTTCTTTCCATGTATTACAAGACCTCTCGGGGTTTGGAGTTATTTATAGACATGTAAGGACTGAACATGATATGGCTAATAATGCAACAACCAAAAGGTTAGACAAGAGCAGAGCAGATACAGACAAAGCATTACGTCACGTGAGTATGGATGGAAGGGAAAGGTGCTGTTTCAATGTCCTTAAGCAACTTAATAATTGGAAAATAAGTGAACAGTCGGGGACATCTTTTTATCAGGAAACCAAGCAAACAAACTGCATCTTTGATGTTAGTAATGTGTAGCCATATTGTTTAGTAATATAATGCCATCCACTCTTTTCCCCTTTTTCATGAATGCATTGAGAGTCATGATTTTATGGGTCAATTTAACGTGCACATTATGTGCAAAATGTGCCACAGCATTCCCAGCTAATTTGATTGTATACGCCATCATTTTATCAGGAAAATTCTGATAGCAACAGCTTGACCACTGCAGAGACACATGCGGGTGACGCCGAAGGGTCTCAGGTGAGCCACAGTGAAAACCTCACGTCCTTGTGTCAAACCATGCTGTGAACCTGGATTAAATGAGACCCTGGAGGGAAAATCCACAAATAAACAGAATTTACACTCTGCAACTCCATTAATTTTGGATCAGAACATTACAAATTGAGTCACTGATCACAAAGTGCCATTTTGTTTGAGGCACAAACATAAATGAGTTTTGTCTGAATGTAGAACCCCCTGTTGTGAATCAGAAAGAGTGGCCATATTCCACACAAATCCCCCTAGGTATAATGTTCTATTATATTATTTTCAATTTTCAGTTATAATTACATGTATCAACATAACATGCAAAAGTGTATATTGCCAAAAGCAGACCTTCAAAATACTACAAAGGTTATATAACAGCCGAGATATTAAGTAGGCACATATGCAGACAGGAACAAATCATGAAAAAAAGAAAAGCCTGCTTGTGGAGACGCTCCAGGATTTGTCATCACCTCTACAGTCTGTCTCTCTGTCCTCCAGCAAAAGGACACATTCAAAACTCAAAACTAATCCATACAATATTACAAAATAACTATATGTGAATTCTATTTTAGGGTCCAGCTAGCCTTGAAGCTGGATTATAGTGGTGGGTGGGGAAGTGAGTGATTATGGGAGTTAAAGTGACTCAGTCATGCTAGCCTGAAAGCTACCATGGCATTTGATCATAATCAATAATTCAGTATTTGGTCACTTAGGAGGACCCTAGAGAAACTAAAAACAGCAACTGGCAATACAATGCCACTTCACTCAATCCTGTGTATTGACAAAGAGTTTGGTTTATGGCAATATGATATCACTGGTGGAAGGGCATTAACAATAACGCCAACATTAAGTTAGTTAACGTAGTGTGAGATATACAATATAAAAAGTAAAGGTGATAGCCGCTGGGGGGTTTCGCTGTCTCACCAGTGAGATGGGGATGGGGTATGGGCCTGGAAGGTTCTCCTGTAGCCGCACAGGGTCAGGTGACGCCCAAGTGTTCCTGGTCACCTCAACAGTAACGATGCCCGTTGAGAAGAATGCGTTAGCCTTTCCAGCCATGTCCTTCACCATCACTAGGAGCTTATAACGGCCACACATCTCTGGATCCAGGGTGGAGGCTCCTGGTGGTCACAATAATTCAACTCATTGTTTGATAGCCTAATATAGTCTATGCATGAAACTTTTCATAGAGTGTAAAGACCAGTTGATCAACGCAAAGGAAAATTATAAATAAAAAGCAAACAAAAATCAAGAAAGATATGAAATTATGGAAATATCTAACATACTATATTTTGTTGAACTCACTACTTGGTTTGTAAATTTTAGTTTCTTGTTAAAGTGGAAGAGAAATAAAACTCCCCACCAATAAGTAATCACTACTATCACTTATAGCTGGCCTGCAGGCAACGTATGAAATCAGGGAGGTAATTTTGAATTTTCATTGTTGCCATGAAAAGGTTGTGAGAGAAGCAGCAGTGTGGGCTGGAGGGGTCAAGCAAGCGTGAAAGTCATCCAGCTCCTGCCAAGCAGCAACAAAGGGCAACACCAGAGCTCCAGAAATAGCCCCAGCATACAAGACTTGGGTGCATTGACGGTGTGTGTGTGTGTGTGTGTGTACGTTTATCTCATTGTTGCCTAATATATTAGCACCATAACTTCAAATATTGATTGTCACAAAAGCAAAACTTGTCAGTTTTAAAGGACAGAATGAGGGAGTCATGATGTCATTTATGTTATACTGTAGGTGAGGTTTTCAGTGTTTTATGTACTAATTTCTTAATGTCGTTGACCTTCCTCAGTGAGGGAAACCTCTCCGGTGACAGAGTCGATGAAGAACATTTGACTAGAGGGGATCCTGGGTGTCTGCTCCATCAAGCTGAAACGCAGCTCAGCGTGGGCTGTGATACGGTCATCACGGTCCAGTGCCTCCACCTGCATGAACGGGATCCCTGACAGAGAGAAGGGGTCACATATGTTACAGACTTTAGAAGGTTTATTGTCGTTCCAATTTCTCTCCTTCCTCTCACTCTGCAACAAAACACACTGATCTCTGGATTGAGCCAAATGATTGAGCTTTAGTTGTACGCAACCAAGTGCACAAATTGTAGGTAATATGTATAAATATGTATAAAGATGTGTCTCCGTCTATCCAAGCAGTGCCTGTGTCATAGAATCTAGGATTTTATTTTGCCACTTATTTTGCCGACTGAATTTCAGCGATCACATCCTGAAACTGGATCAGTCGTGCTTCTTCCATCTCAGGACATTTGCCAAACTTCACACCCACCTTCTTCCAGGATGATGAAATAGTAATTTGTGCTTTTCATTCCTCATGCCTGTGCAATTTTCTTACAACTAATCTAATACAGTCTTCTTTAAATAATCTTCAGCTTGTACAGAATTCAGCACAGTCTGTCTCTCTTCTTTTTTTGAAAACTAGGACGAGACACAGATCCCCATCTTGCATTGTTGGCCTCCTGTGCTCAAGGTCCCTGGGATCCAGCTGAAGCCTTTTAGCTGTTCCCATGATCTGAAAACTAAACAAGGCCGAGTTTTTTCTATTTCCCCCACAAACAATGAAAACGATTAAAATCAGAATGACTGAATGGCCAAATTCCACTTTTATGATTTGGCTTTTTGATCCTGTTATTACGCTTCACTGTCCTGCATCGTGTCCCTGAAGCTTTAGGGAAGAATTGAATTGAAAACTATTATTACAATGTAGCGCACACAGCTGTTTTTTTTGTGACATCAGTGGTCAGGGTTGAGGTACCTTTGAGTAGTCCAAGCTGTACACTGCCTCTCATGCTCTCCTCTATGAAAGTAGGCACATTGTCATTCTTGTCGATGACACACACTTCCACAGTGAAGGTCTGACGGTGCACTGATGTTCTGAAAGACACCTAAACAACACACACAAAATCTGTAAGCATTTTGAATATGGCACTGCACTCAGCACTTGTGTTTCCTATGTTGAGAATCCACATGGCTTCCATACGAGATGATACAACACGACACAATACAATAGAACACAATATGCTTTATCATATAAGATACAATATGATAAAATAATAATAACAATAACTTTCATTTATATGTGACGTGAAGCGATATTTCATGGTGTAGTATGATGTGATATAATATGGTATGCTCTATGGTATACAGTGTGGTGTGTTATAACATGACGTGATGGGATGTGACACAGCGTGACATGACTTTATACCTGCAGAGAGTAAGATGGCTGCTTCTCTCTGTCCAGTGGTTTTAGAGCATATAGAAAGCCAGCGTCAACTCCAAATATCCCCTCATCATCTCCCGTTACCACCAGCTCAGTGTAATTAGCTGGGAGGCTGTGGAGCTGAACAGACCGGAGTGCAATTCATCAACTTGTGTTAAAAAACAACAACAACAAAAAAGCCTGATGTGCAAACAATGAAGCCCTGGAGCACTGAATGGGTTAAAATGGCATGAATAAAGCAAAGGCAGCACAGGTTTAGAGATATGGATATCACAGGCATATTTTTTAACCTGCATATAACGGGGGTGTCCAGTTGAGATTAGTGATGTCAGCACAAGATGAAGACTCGCACTTGTTACGTTTTTCTTCTTACCATAGAGGTTTGCCTTAATGACAGTCAAACCTTCCTTTTTTTGTGGTTTTCATGGTTGAAAGTCATGTGTCCAGCGTACATGAAACTGATCACTCTGCGTGGTGAAATGTTGACCAAGGAACTGGCTGCAGCTGATTGCCACTTGTCCCTCTTACCTCCCACATGCTTCATATTTTCCTTTGACCTGTTTGCTGGCATTAAAACTGACAAGCGGGCCAAAAAACAACAACAATATAGCTGTGAGATGCTTCCCCGAAAAGCTCATTCTTGACAACTGAGCTCCTGCTCAGTTGTCAGCAGTTTTGCACACACTCCTCTCAGTAGTTATGCAGAGAAGGCCATATGAGGATGAAAAAAGTAATGCTTTTGTATTCCAAAGTTTGTAGAATGGATCAATGAAAAGTTAAAACAGGAAAAATTAACAATTCAAATCCCCTCTGATGCACAGACCAACATGAATAGCTTTTACCTAGGACTAATTTTGAGCAATTATTGTCCGTTCCACTTAGACCACACTGTGTGGTTATTATCAAACGCCCCCACTCTGCCCATTAATATGGTATTTGAATAGGGTTTTAATGTCACTGAGTACAAACCAACTGAGTGAAAATATGATTGTGGTTCATACAAGATGTGACGCTTTCACAGCACAGCCAATTAAAGTTAAATTATGAACAAAAACAGCCCGCCTGTCACCCAGGTGGACTGAGTGCAGAGGCAGGATCTGACGCCTGAGAAGCATTGTGCGCACTCCAATTATAGTCTATTGATGACGGCAGAGAGTTTCTCATCTTCAACCTTGACTGCAGATGGAAAATGAAAAGGCAGAGACTGATGTAACTCAGCTTTTCTGTATAAACTGAAATGGCTTTATCATCAGATTCTTCGCCAAAAAAAATACCTACAGGCTCACAAAAAGGCATTCTTGTCTTTTTCTCTCTTTATTATACTGTTTTAATCTCGAAAATCCAAATGTATTAAAAGCTGTCAGTTAATGAGGGCTTTCCAATGGGAATTTGGATGAGTGGAGTTTGTTTTACAGATTGAATTTAATGAAATTATGGGAATTTTAGGTTTAGGAATTGGATTTTGTGTCCTAATGGATATATTTATGGTTTATTTATTTGTATAGCTGATATTCTGCAGTGACTGTAGAGCTATAACATGAAATTATTACATTTACCATGCACAGGTGATAGGATTTGAGAAAATATGACAGTTGCAGGTGTACTTTAGCGAATATAAAGAACAAAATGAAACACCTTACCTTGGCAAGATACCATGGGAAAATGCCATCGTAGTTTTCAGGAACGCCTATCTTAACATTTGCCCCAGAGCACAGCTCAAATGTAGAAAACATCACCAGCTAAGGAACAAAACATAAACTGTATCTCAATGAGACTGCTCTGTTGAAAGTTACAATAATGAAGAGCTATGAAAATAAACAAAGCTGTCTTACTGTGAGAGTTACGATGAGCATGGGTAACGCTCCTTTGTTTGCCATGAGTCCCTGTAATGTAGCATATTCACAGCATTTCAGACCACATGGCCTTAGCCTAGCAATCAACACAATTTGTTTTGTTACTTATTCACCACCGTGGAATTCCTTCATACGTTTGTATTTCACAGTGTTACATAAAGTGCAACAAAAAAGGGTTTTAATGCAGAACCTGTTGCAAGGAAAGCAAATCTTTGTGTTAAAAATCAAGTTGGTTGCAAAGATTATTTTGTTTCAGATTTACACATATGTGGGGTAACAGATACAGATAACAGATACCAACAGTTCTTTCTTGTAATGCCCCATGTATGCCATCAGCTCGGAATCAATTTCAACCAACAGCAGCAGATGATTATGATGAAGATGCCAAGAAGTATCAGCAGTGAACACCTTTTAAATGCTACTCCCATAAACAGAATCCACTCTGGTATGACTTACCTTGTCTGAATGTTGTGTGTGCTCCCTCTCAGAGGTGTGAGACGAGTTTAAATTGTGTGGAAAAATTGCCTTCTTGTATCCCCTGTGTGGATTAATGGTTAACACTTTCAGATAAACATGCTTAACTACCTTGTCTCCTTCCTGTAAAACCAATGGCCAGTGAGGTTCCGCAGATACGATCAACTGAATATTCATGAGGATGTAAATGACTTCAACCAAATCAATGTCTTTTTTGTCACATTCTACCAGTGACTTTGCGGAAAACACGACAGAGAAGATTTTATATTTGGATTTTACCTTTTATTGCAAAAAAAGAAACGTAAACAAAGAATTTCCAAGTAATGTCAAGATTCACAAGACTAGTATAATTTATTGCTTAACCCATACATTCACAACCTGAATTTAATGTTATGGAACAACATAGAATAACACATTTTTTTCTCTCAATTGTGCAACTAACTGACTAATCCTCAGTGACTTAGTCGAGGTACGAACCTGCGTACCACATTTCAAGTAAATATGACTCCAGATAACCTAGTATTGTGATCCTTTACCGTGATATTTAGGACAATGAGATGTATGTTGCACATCATTCAGGTTAAGGTATATACATAAATTCCCTCCAACAAAGGAGCGGAACAATAACCCAGAGGCAAGGCAATCTTTGCAATTCATTATAAAAACAAGCCTTTGTGGTGTTATCATACATACTGATCATACAGACAGCAACACGTGTTAAGGCAGACAAAAATTTCAAAATAAAAGTTTGCAAAGCATCATGCAGATTATCACTGTTATCATGATATGACTTGAATAATGTCAGTCGGGGTTTATTAATTTAGTCCTCTATTTCTTTTTGGTTGGTGTCTAAAAATAAAAATATATTGGATTTCTGTACAGCTCTATTAGTCCTTTAGGGTTAGTGTTAAAACACACACAGCTTCTGGTCTTCAGAGGCCAAAGGAAAAAGTCCATCTTTCACATCTGTTCCTCAGAGAACTGTTAGGTCGTGGCAGGACTTTGACTTCTGCCTGAAAGCCATCTTCTTGTTCTTGCGTGCGACCATGCGGCCCAGAAACCGTTTGGCTTTCTTCCCAATGCTCTCGCGGCGCCTGCAGTTGGCCATGCGTCGTGCATTCTCCTCCTTGCTGTCTTTCCTCAAGCGGATCTGTCGCACAATGCCCTCAAATAGGTCCTGTACATTGTGGTGAAGGGATGCAGATGTTTCGATGAACTTGCAGTCAAATACCACCGCACAAGCGCTCCCCTCTGCAATATAGGAGAAGGCAACATTAGAACTTTGGTAGGGGTACATAAAAAAAAAAAAAAGAGCTCAAGTAGATTTCGGTGGAAAACTGAAAACTATAGAGCCCAATCCAAACTAAGTGAGAATCTGCCCTAAATGGTACAAGCTTCACAGCTTTCACAGTGGTATGTGTGAGCCAAGCCTGACCCTGAGCAGTCAAGTGGGAAATTTGGCTAACCCAGCCAAAGCTGGTCAGGGCAAAGCAGCTGTGTCTGATTCGATCATGAATACCAAACAGCAAACTGAGCCTCAGGCTTGCTTTTAAGCATCAGAGGGTAGAAATTATAGTCTTTTTTTGTTCTTTAAAACTCACTTTCTTGAACTGAAAACCTATAGTGGCCTAAAACACATACCGTATATACATGTAGCACATTTTAATTTCAAAAGGCAATTAGTCTGATCCCTATGACTCACCATCTACAGACACCTCTCTGGACCGCACCAGGTCACTCTTGTTGCCCACAAGGATTATGGGAATGTTCTCTGACTGCCTGGCACGGCGCAACTGAATTCGCAGCTCTGACGCCTTCTCGAAGCTTGACTTGTCTGTCACAGAATACACAATGATGTAGGCGTCTCCCATCCTCATGCACTGGTCCCTCAGCCACTGGCTGTTATCCTTCAGAAAAAAAAATAGAGTCAGACGACGTTCTTTGCTTTGGACGATCATTTCATTTACTAAAGCAATGCCTGAAATTAATGTAAACATTGCAAACGCTCACCTGCTCCCAGATGTCATATAATATGATGGATGCCTCTTCTTCATCCACCACAAAAGATCTGTCATAAGTGTTTCCTGAGGAGGAAAAAAATGATATTTTAAACACACTGAACAAAACAATAATGCATGTTGCTTGTTTTCTCCTACAGCGATTTTAAGCCCTTTGTCTTTTTGTCATCTACATATCAAAAGCGAAGGTGATTAACTATTGTACAGCATGACTGATACTGCTTGTAATCATATCTATGAGATCTATTTCAAAATAAAATGTCTCTAATCTATTCTCGCTGGCCTTTTAAATTTTCCGTTCACAATGTTATCAGATTCTGACAGCTGTAGTAGGGGAGTGGTGCCTCCCGGTCCAGATGGAAATATCAATAATCAATGCATGCATGTACACTGTTGCATGCAAACATGACAAGAATCCCTTTTTTTCTATCAAATCCATCAGCTACACTTTGTCTGTGCTCACGCATGTATACAACTTTGACAAATTATAAGGATCCACGCCACTTTTTTGTATTCAGTTTGGAAAATCCACCTACTCATTGATGATGATATACTTGCTTATAACATGCTTGTGCGATGTTGTTGGCCTTTATTTTTAAGATAAATAATAGTCATAGATATGTAGTGTGCTCATGTGGAACCTCATCCCCTGGCTCTGACATCCCTAATGCACAGTATTCTGTATTGTTTAGTGATGAATCCAAAATTACCATTGATGTAGTCATCTGATTGATCACAACACCCTCTAAGACAATGGACACGCCATGTGTAAGTGTGAGTGTGTATGTGTTAGAGTGGGCTGCTGCTGGGTTTGATGACTCATCCTCATCAGCATCATCATTTACCTGCTTCATCGCAGTCGTGACCAGCATCCTCGACCCCTCCGAAGACGCGCGCTAGGCTGGACTTGCCCACGCCGTGCTCCCCCAGGAGGACCACCTTGTACACCTGGTTCTCCGATTCGCTGCTGGAGGAGATCACGGAGTCAGAGGAGTCAGACGCGCAGCTGCCCCGGTGCTGCTCTCCCGGTGAATAGGAGGTGCAGCGCAGGAGGTTGGAGAGCTCGTCGGTTTTCCCCGTCTGCGGCATCGTGGCGCGCAGATCCCGGTCGTCCACGGGCATGCTCCTCCGGTGCAGGTTGGGCAGGTTCATGGGGAACGGGACGCTCCCTCTCCTCTTGTCCATGTTCCGCAGTTTGTCACCCTTGTTCAAAGTCATGGTGATTATTGGATCTGTGGATACAAGCGCCATGCGTAAAATTTAAAAGTCTGTACAACTGGAATCAGCAGAGCAGGAGAGGAGCAGTCTAAGCTTATTCAGATGTTACATTAACATATCAATAGTATTTGGTTCATGGTCAGGATTAGCTTTGACGATGACTGGAGATATTTAGCTAATAAATTGTACAGATTAAAATGGAAACGTGCTGAAAAATAAAAGCTTATTTAAAGCTTACAAATAAAATTTCAGATACTCACTCTGTGCTGGAAGTTAAATCCAACGAAGGGAATCCAGTAATCCTGTTTGAAGCGATGCTGCTGAATAAAACGAGATTTTGCTTCGGTCTGATGAGAGTTGCTGCTCGGCCTATTTATGGAGGTCTGAGAGTGACGTCGACAGGGATTCGCCCCGGAGAATCACATCTCCGCTCGTTATAGTGGTGCGTAACGGTAACATCATACAGCGGAGGGAGGGGGAGGTATGACTGGAAGAGCTGAGGAATCTCCCTTCCGCAACGCCAAATGAAGCTTCTTCTGCGAGGGCGGACGGGGAAGAATCCTTGGAGAGGGAAACCCACTTAAAGACAGAGTGATATTAATATGTAACATACATTTAGGGATAAATTTAGAGATGAGCTGGCATACAATGAGGCCCAAGATAACAAAATGTCGAATTATAGTGGGTAAAAGCATGTGCCGAATTAATTAATTTGTGGTGATATCTAAAATCACTCTACAATCACTCTGTGATTGAGGATGGCAAATGGAGTGCACCGTTTTTTCAGTTCAACGTGATTGGAACTACGAGGAATAACGAAATCTCATGTTGTACATCCTCTAATTGTTACTGTTTGTTGGCTTCCAATGAGTAGCATGACGCATCTACTGTATATTCATTTTGTGTCTCCCTATTTCTATACTCTCTTTTCTGCAGAGACTGAGAATGCAAGATGCAGAGAATAAATGATGATGTTCAATGCACCTGCAACATCAACACTGCCATCTGCATCCAGAAAACTGTAAATCTAATCTCTTTGCACTTTTAGCTGTAATAATCTAATTCACCTGACAGGCGTGATCAATACAAAAATCATTGGTGCTCTATTTTACTTCATGTATAACACGGATAATGCACAAATCTCTCAATATATTGTATAAACTCAATGGAAGACTTTGATGTGGGCACATTTTACAGGGGAATTAGAGCTCAGTTCAATTGAGTTTCCCATAATTAACATCTGCATGCCTATAGCTTTTAAGTGTAACAGACTGTATGTCTTATCTCGCACATAATGTGATCTGCAATTTCAAAAAATGCTTTTGTTCTCGCTGCTGTGTGCAGCTGCGCATGGACACTGTGGGAACACGGTGCGTTTCTGCCCCCTTGTGGCTCAAAGTGTTACAGCAAAAAAACAAAACATCAATTCACAGCTAGTGTACATTCTGCACATAGTGTACTACATGCAGTACATGTTCCTCTGAGTATGTGATCTCACAATAAGGACTCAGCAGTAATTTCATAAATTCAAAATGCAGGGTCAGAAGTGGTTATACATGAAAATATTTGATTAAAAATTAATACATGCACACATTCGCATCTCTCATATGTCATTCAGATGTAATGGATTGGTCTGGCTTTGTAAAATGAAGTAAAATGTATCTCCAAACAGCAGACCTGACCTGTATGTTACACTGTCACCTGGATAAGGTGGAGGGTCTCTAAATCAGTCATACATTAAATACAGATAAGATTAACTCCTAATTGTAAATATGAATCAAATATCAATCATAACACACTGTATATGAAAGATATGCATATACTACCCATCCAGAAATTCAGTTAAAGAATAAAGGCTTACATGAACACTGTCTAACAAATATACAGGTGGACACAACATAAATCACAGTACAATAGAATGCTATCCAATTTCCCTACTATATGTTCTACCTTTGTGAGGCCTATAGAGGCTATAAAGATTGTGTCACAAAGTTCAACTCCATCATAACTTGTGAGGCTGTAGTTTATGGTGGCATTGGTTACCTTCGTGATATGCATACAAAATATGCAATCCAATCAACAGTCAAATCTACACTTATAAAATGGAAGGTGTCATTGCAAAGTATTGGTTTGATTGAATTATATTGTCAATGTTTCATGTTATCATGGCCATCCTCCTTAAGACAAGATATAGACAAGATATACTTTATCGTCCCTTTAAGGATATCTGTGTTGCAGCATAAACATAAAGATAGACGGAAAACACACTAAGTAACATGCTGTCCATACATGCATGCAAACATGTTAATAGGTGTAACTACATGAAAATACTTTCCGATCAGCCTATTGCACAGCCCTTTATAAAAACAATGTAATTAGGTGATATTGTGCAGATTGTATTGCACAGTTCTCAACAACATATTTTCCAACTGAACCAATTTCAACCCCTATTTAAATTAAATTTTGAATTACATTGAGACCATTGTAAAGGCCCTTCATTAAGAACAGTTTCAGAACAGCATATTGCAAAACCCCTGTATAGCTTTTAATTTTGTAATATTGCATACATTGTATTTATTTACAAATGAGCATGCTCTTTGTTTCTGCCCTTCCAATTTATTGAAATAAAACGATATGGTATAACTTCTACAAATGTCCTCTAGAAGGCAGTGTACAACAAGTTCCTTGTTCTGAAAACCTCAAGGTGAAGAGGAACATATTCACTTTGCAAACAATACATATTTATGAAATGTGGACTGACCTGCTTTAAATTAATTGATGATTGCATATACAAGCTGCAGATTAGTTTGGAATCGATTGACTCAGGGAACAGAAACTGACAGAACACCGGAACTGAACCCTTTACTTGCGATACGACGCATGCGCAGTCCTCTCGTGTGTTCGACCTCTACTACAGACCGGTAAGCGCTAACATCCCCCGTCACAAGTTGCGTGTATGTGAACATAATTAGTTTCGTCTCTTTTATCTGACACTCTACTAGCGCAGCTCGGTCGAACTAGAACACTATTGTGTTATTTTACTTTTGTCATTTGCTTATTTTCAGCGACATTGTTCGGCGCACGGCTTATCTTGACCTTACTTGTGTGTGCCGACTCAGTTTGCACTCACAATCTTAATTGTTTTCGAATCTCCTTGTGTGTTACAGTTGCTAATCGAAGCTGTTTCTGCGTGTGTATTGGTTTCTGCAGACAGACCGAGTCACCTCCAGCTCTCCTGGTTGACCTGAGCAGTACTGAACACTATGTACGCCTGTGCTAAGTTCGTCTCCACGCCCTCTCTG
>OMOW01023203.1:19755-30777 GCA_900312555.1 Lamprogrammus exutus | reverse complement strand
AACCATGTTTAAGCCACTCATTTGATTCACAATTCACACACAGATCCCAGCCAGGGGGCAGGGATTTTGTGGAGGAGAGATCAGTAGCCAGGCTTAACTTAAAATGTCAAATGCTTTACTTTGACTTCATGGAAAAAAAAGACAGTTCAGAGGACCCGACAGACCCCATGCTACCCAGCAAATTTTCCCCTTTCTCAAGGAAAAAAAGAAGCTAAGAAGCAACAGGTACAGACCGGCTCTTTCACCGAGCTCTAGCAAAACAATGAAGCGCTTCAGCCCTGAAGGCCCGTGATACCTGATCATCAAACTGCCACCAATTAGAGCATTAGGAGAAGTCATTTATTTTGCCTATGTTAAAGAAGGTGCTAAACTCCATGAACCATTCCCTCATACTCCTGCTGAAATTTCTCCTGAGCAACCCTGGCCCCACAGACAGAAAGAGGGATTTTGAGGGGCTAAGTGAGACGAGGACCCTGGAGACCAAACTCACTGGAGTTAGACCCTGCCAGTCGAGGAGCAGCCTGAGAAACACCAGGCATTCCCCACCCCCCCACTCCCCTCGTTCCCTTACTCACTTCACAGCGCGGCTGGGGGACGAGGCAGCACAAATTCGTCGTTCACAACAGAAAATGTCGGCATGCTGAAAACCATCAGTCAAGGAGGGGCAACCAGCGCGCAGGGGGTTGGAGGAGGTGACTGACGCCCTCCCCTTTTTAAGCCTATGACCTAATGCAGGTAAAGAGTGAGGCTTGGTGCTAGACTGCTCCCCTCTCCTCAGCCCCACACGCAAATCTCCACATTTAGATATTTGTTAAACCTCCTGCACTGAAACCACTGCCTGTAGAGGAACAGATTGGGTGTTGGGCAGCACACAAGTTTCCATGCATGGTAGGCAATGAAAGGAGAGCTCAATAAGCCAGTTCAGCCCGCCCAATTGCACAACTATGATTGCAAGAAAAGAGTGTCTAATACAGGCAAAACAGCAATACCAGCTTGTTGCTAAATACACTATATTTAGTCACAGAAATTGCCATTAGTGGAAGAGAAATGAAATAATCTAATACAAAGAATCACTCTGAACAGACCTGGTTGTAAGTTTCGTGTCTTGCGTCTCATCTCTGAGGTGTTTCCAGGTTAAACTGAAGTGGCTTCCTCTGATTTGGGCAAATGAAGCTTGTTAGCTCAACATCTTAGCTGTCATGGATGTGGCAGACTCAGTTTAACGCAGCATTGCCATTCAGGGTGGTCGCTCAAATCAAACATCTGACTATCCAACATGAAGAATATATCTTGAATATACCGTAATTAATGAATTATATAATACAGGAATATTAGGGAAGATACAGCACACTGGCTGTGGTAGAACAATACAATGGTGCCTTGCTTTCTTACAACTTTTCTGAAAGTAGAATAGAAAAACACTTGGAACAGATACAAAATTTCAGGTTATTCACTTCAGTACATGCATGCAGTTTGTATATGTTGCACCCACCCATTGCAAAAGTACAGCAAATAGATCAATCTCTTTTGATAAACAGTGCCCTCTGTTGCCCGGGCTCTGAAACAGCTTTGGGTTAAGTCAACCTACAGAAAAAGGAGCAAAACGTGTTTCCTGAGGCACTGTGATAACATACATTCATGCATGCCAGCCACATTAGCTTATAACAAAATCTGTGCTGAAAATGTCATAGAAAGTGCAACACGATATGATTTTCAGTTAATCACAATCTAAGTTGAAACGCAGAAAGGTCTGGAAAACTGACCAATAGAAACACTTCTGGAGGCCAAGTTGTTTTCATAGAAACATCACAGACATCATGTGTAGATAAAAAAATACATTTACGGCCACAGTAGATGCATTCAATAACAACACATATTACCTCTTCAATTACATTTATCGTTTCATTTAAAAGCATTGCTTATATTTGTCTAAATGGCTTAAAAACACTCGACTGGGCACAGAGCTCTGCGAGTGGTGACCCTTTATCAATTCCACACTGGGGGAGAGGATATATATCCAGCAGCTATGTACATGGCTCCAACAATAACACCTCCCCAATGAAAGGAAATTCCTCCACCTCCTTTGCTCTAAGCTAGAACACACAGCTCTTTTAATCCTGCTCTGGTAATGAGGTCATTTCATTTCGCAATATCATTTTCTGGGGTTTTTTTTATTTTAAGACACTGAAATCTGGCCTTGCCAACATACCGGAACAACACCTTCTGACATATTTGTGATAATGTACTTTCCTCTACAAAACCATAAATGTTTAAATGATGAAAGCATTTGAGAAACTTTGATCCTTCAGATTTGTGCTGCTAAGGTCAGAGGCCCTTCGTGAAGTGGGAGCGGAAGGAGAGGAGGTGGTAAAGGCAGTAATGGAAAAGAGATATTGTTGAGAGCTGTGCCCTGCCAAAACCACCTCTGATGACTGCTCTGAAACCGTCTGAACACACGAGCATCCAGTCTGGTCTTAAGTGGAGGTGACAGTGCGTCTGCGAGACACATTACAAGTGAGAGGAAATTGGAGATAAACTGATAAAAGAATGCAATCTCTGCTGGAAGCAACAGGGCGCAGGGGGCAGGAAATAAACCTGTATTTAAGCTGATTACCCGAGCAGAGTCCCGGCCCCTTTCAGCAGCTCTGTACAGCCCAGTCTCACCACTACCAACATTGTTAATTAGAGATTTGCTAAGGGGAAAAAGGCAGCCTTGTCAGACTTGCAGGAGTGTTAGTGATGGCTGGCTGGAGGGGGACATGCAGAGCTCTTAATTGGATCTGTATGCTGTATCTGTGGCTGGCTGGAGTGCTGGTGATGATTGCTGTGAGCAGGTGTCCGTGGTGGCAGCTCCACGCAGGCCGTCCCGGGCCAGCCTGTCTGTTCTTGTCAGGACCCGGAACACTGAGCAGACAGCTCCTGAGCCCTGCGCTCATTATGCCAAGTTGGCTACCCTGTTGCCTAGTTACACCCTCACAGCCCCTCCAAAACACTTCCTCCCCAGTCCCACAAAGTAACCCCCATGTCCACACCGTCCAACAGCAGTGAAAGAGAGGGACACACTGTTATCTCTCAATGTTCTCTGTACATACAATTCAGAGCACATTAACCACTTAAGCTCGAGCAGACCTGGTACCAGTTTTTGATCGATAACAAAGGGGACCTCCGGGTTCCCTGAAACAAAGACCACACCCATGACTGTCCACTGAGTGGGATTGGGCAAAACAAAGGGATAGGAGGGGGGAGTTACTGTCCTTGCCCAGAGTAAAGTGTGAAGTTATGATACAAATATGTGTTTTTTTTCCTAATTTGTTTTCATTCTCCGTTTTTATCTGCTGTATCGAGATTAAATGAATGAGCTCATTTGAACAAGAAATATGCTGGCAGTGTAAACGTAACATTTGTCCTTCTGGGCTTAAGTGCTTTAAAACAGCAAGAACGGATGATCTTTTTCTGTTGATATCAAAATATGCATCCATTAATCTTGTGTCACAGCTGGACAACGAAAGCAGCAAAACACTGCAATTTATTACCATCTCCTGTGTTTTAAGTATATGAAACAAGCCTGACTTAATGTCTTTCTGTCATTAGTGTGTGCAACTGTAAAATGACAGTGAAGACTTAATCAAGGAGATTCAATATCCACCATCTAAGGTAAATGTCGTGTTCTTAATCAGGTAATGTCGCAGACATGCCACAGCTAGTTATACTTGACATTTGCAACTGAGATCTCAGATCTTCCTGATAATAAACTGTCAAACACATGAACACACGAATGCACGCATGGCAAAGTGCAAACTTACACATACACACACACATAGGAGTAAGTTAAGATCTTGTTAGCATTCTTGCTCGATCTGATGCTGTCTTTTTCTGGCACCAATCGTCATCTGCACTAGACTGTGGCTAAAGCAGGAGAGGAGGATGGGCACTTACATGCTGCTTGTGAGAAAAAGCCAACACAACCTAGGCGGAATGCTTATTATTTGACATTTTATCCAAATTCATTTCCAATTTCCCAAACATTGCCAAATGCCAGAACTGTGGACAATTGGAAGATGAGGTAACAACATGATGTTTGTGGCCAAACATGCTTGTTGAAAAGTCATTTGGTTCAGGGGGAATGTCTCCAAGCATCTGCATATTTGCTACCTCACTGAAACTAGGGATGAAACTAGAGACACGAGAATGAGGCAGAGAGATGGAGAACACACACCAGAGAGAATGTGTGCACGCAAGAAAATAAAAGTAAACTGAAATACAAACTTCATCTAATTTAGTCCTTATTTCATTGTGGGTACCTACTGAATCAAAAAATAACAGCAAATAAAACTCAGTAATACTCAGGTAGCAGACAGAGTCACATAACTGGTACAGAATAAGACTCTTCAATATTCTAACAACTTGACTCATATCTGGAACACCACAGGAATCCATCCATTCTGATGGAGGGAACGATCCACGATCAGACAGACGAGCTGAGCAGTATAGAAATCAGTGCTGTGGAGCAATGAGCCAATCTTCACCAGAAACACCATTGTGTCAATGTGGATCTTTATTAAGTCTCTGCTGAATCCAATTTGCTAAAATTTTGACTGTTCAAAAGGGTAGCACATATCTGAAATGTTTGCTGTTTTCCCCCAATCTCACCCATTTCATAGGGGAATCTACAGTATGGCCCCAAGAGGAGCTAACATTTCTATTGCTGTGGTTAGGTTACTTCAGCCAAAGTTAAATGATTCAATGGAATTCATATGAATGCTGCAAACGAAGTGTAAAAGAATCAATCATGTCAGGGTTTGACTGGATGGACTTTGGAGGAGGGTACATGGCCCCGTGCCTAAGCCAGAAAATGACAGGAAACAGTCGAATGACATCAGTTATGGCACAGTGCACAGCCTGTTTAATGAAATGGAGAAATCAATGGGCTTCTATAAGGCCTTTTAAAACATGGAGCGCACCTTAAGACTCCACTTGTGAATTAAAAAAGGACAGATTTCATGCAACCCCAGAAAGAAATTGGAGTAGAGTTGGAATCAAATCAAAACCAACATCACCCACTAATATGTAGTGACTAATCTGGCAGTAATAGATGTTATTTTCACTTCTCTCCTCTCAGAGGTTTATGGCTTGAACCTTAACTGAAACCAACTTCATTTTCTGCAGTGCCTAGGAACTATATTATTCAGGCTGATTTAATCCAGTCAACAGTCCACTGAATGACACACAGTCCCCACGGCCTTGGCAGTGTTTTTGAGTGCAGGCCGTCCTGTGTTGAAAAAGGTCAATATTAAATCATAGCCCCACCCAGGAGGCTGTCACTAATGTAATAATCCACACCAGGACTTGTCCACATTCTGTGGTGCTGCTCCAGTTACTGAAGCTGGACAGAGAGGAAAAACTCAGCCCGGCTTCACCCTTGCCAAGAAGCCCCGCGGCATGTGAACGCTGAAAACCCAAAGGGCGATCATTTGTCACGGGCAGTTCACACATCTGGAATGTCTCAGTTTGTGCACTCAGAATATCAGACAAGATAGGTGGTGTTCCAGGAGATCAGGGCCACTCTCACGTCGGGCGATCAAAGCGAGAGGAACAGGCGCTACACTGTTCACACACAGCTGTGTCTTCCCTGGGGTTGCACTTGGGCTGTGGGTGCTAGGCCTCACTGTGGAAATGACTGTAAATAAATGGTTTTGTCACTGTGTTCACAAATTCCTCTGACCAATGGGCTCGCTTAGGTTTATTGCTGACATCATCTCAACATAAACGCCGACCGGACTTCACAAATTAATTTAAAACTCTCACTAGAAAACCATTTATTTAGGTGAACTGACTGTATGGCCGATCTCTGCCACAAGGCTCCTAAAACAAATTGCAATCATTTTCTAACATAACAACAGCAAATAAGGGTATGTGGGTGTAGGCCGGTGGTTGTCTTTGGCAGCTGAAATAGGGAGAGGAGGCGTCTTAATGAGAGTGAGGAGAAAGGAGGAAATGCAGGAGCACAGTACCTGTCCTGTGGTCATTCCTTAAAGAATGTGAGGAATGCCCAAAACCTCCACAGTCAATATTTGCTTTAGATGAAATGATAAGAGCAGCTCAGCCTCTCAGCAACTCTAACTGGGACACCAGCCAGACGATAAAGCCCAGAGAGACACATTCTAAACTGCACATTACCAGCCAAGCCTCTGACTCACATTACCTTTAGATTATGACATACACACCCATACCCAGTCAAATATTGATTATAGTGTTCCCGAGCTGAAACGATGTCATGATCACAAGCCCTCCGTCCATGGCATCACACCTCAAACTTCACTTTGCTCAATGCTGTTCTAACACATTTTAAAGACTCCACCGTCATTTAGAGTTGTGTGGCGAATCGAGTAAAAACCCAAAGCATCTTTTGTCACATTTTTTTAGTCAAGCAGTTGATTATCTGAGATAAAAACGGTAAAGGAAGAATAGAAAAAAATGAGCCTCCAGCCTTACTAATAATGAATTATTATGAAAAGAAAAAACAACTATAGAAAAGGAAAACAGTGGATTTCCTCCCGGCCTGCTCCGACATTACAATGATGTTTAACTTGGGGTGCCGAGGGAGGTGAACTATGACACAGAGAGAGAGAGAGAGAGAGAGAGAGAGAGAGAAAGAGAGAGAGAGAGAGGGAGAGCGCGAGAGCAGTGTAATTAATCACACTAGAGTCAGTGAGCCTGGTCTGGTGGAGGTGAGCCTGAGTTCTGGCTCTATTTGTCAGTCTCCAGAGAAAGGCCAGCGGAGCAGGAATGCTGTGTATGGGTGGTCAATTAGTTTACAAATTTCAGCTGTGACAGAGGCATTTTCCTCCGCCCCAGCCCCAAAAGTCCCTCTCGTCTTCTCTAACCAAACCACATCATATCAGGGCCCAAACCGCATGCCGTGATCTGAGGCATTCCCCAGGCTGGAACATAAAGACGCTCACTCCACTCAGCCCAACCTAAATCAACGGCTCTTTTCCTTTTCTTTTTTTTTTGACTGTGGTCACGTTGGATTGCCTTACATCCAGGGTCTGCCTGAGCTTTGAACCCATTTTCAGTTTTCCATGCATCCATGACAGTGCTGAGGGTCCAGACCTCCACCAGTGTGCCACTCTACTTTTTCACTCCCCAGGGATCACAACATCATGCACATCCTGTCCAATTTGACCAGATTTGCGTATCCCTCATTTAGACAGATCACTTCAACTATAAAAGCAAAAAACAAATGGCCAAATAAGCAGAATTCAAATTTAACCTGAAGATTAAGTAAATATGCTTTGCTGAGCTTGTCGTGAACAGGGTGCAGAACAAAGTCTCCTGAAACATACGTGTTTAAGATGATAAAATGTTGGTAGCAACAGTAATCAGGTTTTCCAGCCATACAGGAGTAATGTTTAGTTTTACGACACCCTCTTGAACGAGAACTGCACTATAGCTACAATGGGCACTTAACGTTTCACTTACACACATGCGCACATACAGTATATAAGGCTGCAAAGTGTTGATAGACAAAAAACACATGGCGGATCGTAGCACGCGGCTGTGATTAATCTGGTGATTAAGACTAGATCAATCATCTTCTATGATCTGGGGACGGCGTGCCCGCTGGGATTAAGCAGTTTGATTTAATTTCCACTTAATACATGAAATATCAACATACATTATTTTCTTTTGGCATTGTAAACAGCATGCAAGAGTGTAAGCGCCTGCATAACATGCATTTGTGCACACGTGGCTCTATATCATTACACTTTATCTTACCCACATTAAACTATGCACTTCCAAAATATCCACCAATATCATTCTGGCTCTGTGTACGTGCAGAAGATTGTGTAGATTACATTGAATGCATTCTAATATATTTGTCCAAATAAGTATGCGTGCCAATTTGCATGAATACGCGTACGTAGGGGGTCAGAGAGGAAATGTAAAGGTTGAGGTAGTTCATTGGAAACAAAGACTCCAGCATCTCCACAGGAGCCCTTTCCTTTCACAGGAGCCGAGGAGCCTGTCCACATCTCTATACTGCTCAAGAGGGAACATCCTGGAGCTGCTACCCCCACCTTTCCCTTAATGTTCCCATTAGAGTCACGTAAAGCTTAATGTACTGTATGTGCTGCTCAGTTACACAAAGCAAGAGTGGCTGCCTTACTGCCCTGTTCCTGAACCACAGATACTGTACATGACACGCAATGCTGGTCACTATCTGGTTTTTCTCAGCTGTGACTGCATGAAAACCTATGATTCCCCAGTGACTCACCAGCCCCCATCAACTTCAAAACCCCTTCACTGCTCTCTTACAATCTTATCTTCCTGGGCCTCCTGTTACAATCTGTATCATCATCTTTCCTCCTCCTCTCCTGCATCTTTCATCCCTCCTCTGTTTCCATACTTGCTCTCTTTACTCTCCCAATCGAAAATTGAGTCATAACTTCCTGACTGCACTGTTCAAATGTCAATCCCCCTCCTCTCCCTCTCTTCCCACCTCCTTTCATCCTCTCCCTTTTGGGAGGCCCCTCTTCCAACACACCCAGAACTGCATTCCACAGACGGTGGGAGCACCTTCAAACGCTGCACAAGCAGAGCAGACCCTCACTCGCAGTGGCACACAGGGCAACAGAACCCTGGCCTCAGCTGCCACCAGGCCTCAGCTCCAGGCCCCAGCCCTGCCCCTCTGATTGGGGAGAGAACACAATGTAGTGGCGACAAAGGCTATGTGATGACAAGGAGAAAGCAACTGCGGCTTTAAAAGGAGCACAGTAATACTGTAGCACATTACCCCACTTCATGCTGCTGAAGCCAGCTCCAACTTAAGCCTTCCTGCAGAGCTGGGGCCTCTTGTCCGTGCTGGGATGCTGGCAGCTGCAGTGGTGGGGCACAGGCCTCATGGTATCTCTCCCCTGACCCCCAAAATCCTGCAGGTCCCTCCCACACAGACACACAACTCCACTTTCCAGGTTCCTCTGTGCTTGGCTCTCAACACTCTAATGATCTTGTACACTGTTAATCACTCAATGCTCATTCAATTGATGCATCAATTGATCGACAGAAATTTATTGGACGTTAATGGATAATCTTGATTATCCATTCATTGTTTTTGCCACAAATTAGACAGGAATTGTCACAGATACATGAGATCAAATCTGGATTAGTGGCACCTATCTGTCTGTTACCTGGGATTGCTGCTGGGTCTGGAACAGTGTCACTGTGGCACAGCGGGTGGGTGTTGCTGTCACCTTAGGCACAGGAAACATATTTCCACAAAGCTTTTATGAACAAAAATCAACAGCACGGGACAGATCACACGTGACATAAAACATTGTCTAGATAATATCACATATGCTAACATATGTGTACATACTGTATATACAAAGAAGCATTCAGATTCAGAGACAGGATGTTCATTAAGGACCTCCAAACAAGGAAAGTAGGCTACATCCCATCCTGATTAAACAATAGTTTAAGACTATATGTACAGTATGAGTCAATGTTTATGTTAAAGTAACAAAAGAAAATATTTTGGTCACAGTATAATGACAATGAAGCTATTCAGTATTGGATGAAGCATGCATTAAAAATATCTGAAACATAAATAGCACTGATACATCGGCTGTTGAAAGCAGCGTCTTGCAAAGCAACAGAAGCCATCTGGTTTAGGAAATTTGAGAAACCTTTATCTAAAAGCAGTATGGTCCTCTCTTTGGTTGGGCACCCTTCTTAGTATCCACTTATGCCCACGTGCTGTGATTATCAATGCACACATCTGGATGGACTTAGTCAAGGAATCCTATAAAGAACCTAATGGGTTCTTCTAACATTTTTGAAGACTGATTAAGAGCTGTTTCAGATCTGGTTCACATCAATGAGTTCCATCTGTGATTTATTTAAGTTTTCACTGAATTTGTTATCTACTTCACTCGCTGCCTCTCAGTGTAATGGGGGTTTGGAGATTTAAGAGGAACATGCACGCTTTGTAGGTAACACATAAGACCGCTGTATATTTGCTTATGGGGCAGTCCAGATGTGGAGATAAAAACTGATGCAAAGGGCTCCATCACTGACAAACCACGAAGCAGTGGACATGCTGACCCAGGGTCCTCTGTAAACTGTACGTGATGTTTTGGTCAAACTTGCTTAAAAAGTGCCATTAACCTGCATTTCTAACAAAATTGCTTACACCCTTGGTGTTTATGTATTCATCACTTTTACTCTTGCTTAACCATAAAATTCAGCTATTATTTGAGGTTACACCAACATGAAAGTGAAATTTACACCTTACATGTTAGCCTCTGTATCCAGTATACAACACAGCCTTGCTGTAGAGAGCAGAGCTCATTTCAAGGCCTTTCTGTCTCACAATACTGTGACCCTCGTGTTTTAAGAGAGAGACCAACACCATGAAGTACATTTGTTACAAATTAGGCTCCCCAGTGCCGTAAAGTTGACACCTGCCACTTCAAACCCTTCCTCGAAAGAAGAAGAAAGAAGAACGAACGAAGAAAGAAATAGCAACATAACTCGCAAGCTAATAAATACAGTAACTAACTAATGGAGTGTCCACCCAGTCGTTTTATCATCAAGGTACAAAGGCAGAAAAGTAGTGAGTCAACTAACTTAAACAGCGTTTTCTTAAAACCCCCCAAAAACGATCCAACTCACCAATTCATTGTTTTTAGAAGCCAGACGATAAATCGACATGACTCATTGTTAACCACAAGATGTCGCCATATTCAACGGGTGTGTCCACGTATTGCTGCCTTTAGGTACTTCTCGCAATGTTGTACTTCTTCCTTTAAATGATAAAAAGACGAGTTGTGCTTTTACAGACTTTAAAAAAGAAATAATAAACTGCCTTATTTATCTAAAAAAAAAAACAGGCAATAAAAATATACACTAAACAACTACAAAATTGACACGTTATATTGCAGCACGTAATGAGACGTGAGATATTTACAAGTAATAGTAATAAATTTACAAGTTCAGTAATATTATGTTGACTTGTAC
>OMOW01023203.1:3697-18042 GCA_900312555.1 Lamprogrammus exutus | reverse complement strand
TCTACAGGACCATCTTAACAGGTTAAAGGGCAGTGGTGATTTGCTGAGTGTGTTGGGGTTCATGTGTTTGTGATACTTGTGGTTTATATGTTGTTATGTTCATTCTCTGTTTCAGTTTGAAGAAGGGGCCCTGAAATCAATCATAAATGCTCAAACAGATGAGGGAGCCTCTCAGCGGTCATACCCAGAAACGGAGGTAAGTCATTGTGGAACAGCAAACATGAATTAGCAAAGTGTATTTACATGGCCAAGCAGATATCTAGCTGGGTCACCTGGTTTATCCTTAATTCCTTAACCCTAAAAAGGACTTTGAAATTAGATTCCTGCCTAAAGTGGGAAATAATCAGATTACAGCAGTACATATAAATGCACTGATAGACACAATTAAAGGCTATTTTTGTTTAAAGTTGTTCTTCCCTGCTTACAAGACTTGTTTGTGCCATTCAGAGATAGAGTGGCTTAAATGGTAGAAGTTATACCCTGCCTGCTTACTTTGAGAAAGTTATAGGTGCTTTCATTTTGTCCGATCTCTGCATCTGTAGGTTTAAGCTGCTTAGTTTAAATCAGAGGTGCCTCTCCGTTCTGCAAATATAAAGCAGCAAATCCCCAAACACAAACTTGGAGACAGGATCAAGAATTTTAGACTTTTGACATTTATTATGGAAGGCTCAGCAAAGACTGGCTTGTTGTTGCATCACAGACCTTTTGTCTATCATGAACCGAAGCTGCACTGCATGGTCATAACATGATCCCTTTGTTTCAGTTCCTCTGGCCATTCATACCCATGAGCAATAATCAGCTTTGCCAAGGATGTTGTGTTTTGGTCCAGTTTGTCTCTTTGGTTTTTGTCTGATAGTTTTAAGGTGCACAAGTAACATTATTTTTCCTGGATTCACTACATCAAAATAATTGAATCTCCTCTGCCTACTGTGCCAAATGGGTGTGGCCTATTTGCTGTAAACTGCAATAATTGCAAGATATTGTAACTAAATGCAAATGAGTCATGTAAAAGGTAAAAAATTGTGTCATTACCTCGATAATCAGAGCCTTTCTTGAAGTAAACAAACTGAACCATGTGATTTTTAAAGAAAATTTTGAAAAAATTTTTGAAAAAAATGCTATAATGATTTATTTTTCATTGTTTCAGTGTCATGTTGACCTCGATGATGAGAGTGAGATCAATCAAACCAAACTGCTGTTGAGTGCCCCCGTAGATTATGACATGGAAGAGGAAGATGAGGAGGACGAGGAGGATGAAGACGAGGATGACAATGAGCTTGACTTTGTGCTTGAGGAGGATGAAGAAGAAGATGATTACTAAGAATCCCAGCTGCCTTATTACTGCAGCAGGCTTTTTGCATCACAAGTGAGAAACCACATGTAAATGGACAGCAGTTTATTTCTTCATCTATTTTGTATCATTTAGGAAATGTAATTTATTTGGATGGAGTAACATTTTTAGTGTGATTGTGTGTGGTGCTTACAGTGTTCTCTCCTTAGCCTGATTTAAGGCATCTCCTAGCAATTTCATAACACATTAGAATTGGTGTATATTTTCATGAGAAACATCTCACTTAAATGAAAGTGTTATTAGATTCGTGTATGTTAATAGATATATTTCACATTTGGGAGAGAGGCAAACAAGCAATTCAGATGTTGAAATATTAGCATGAAACTGTATGGCTGGGCCATATAAGAAATAAGTTTGTCTACATTATGTACGAAGGGATACTTAAAAGCACAAAATAAAATGTTTAATAAAGGGTTCGCCTCACTGATTTTTCCAATGTACACCTCCAGTTTGAGAAATATGGGTTCTAGTCACATTTGTGGCACACATCATGTATTTGTTAGATCTTACGAATGTTTACCTCATGGCGTTTGGACAGTAAGGACAAATCTTTGTTTCCCTCTCTGATACTGATTCAAGGTCATACCTACAGTCTGTCACATTCATGTCCTGCCCTGCCCTGACCTGGGCAAATGAGTAATGCAGTGCAAACACTTTTCACTAGCAAACCATTCAGCATTTTCTAAACAGCTAAAACAATACAGTGAGCTTGACAATAAGGCCTGCTTTCACACTGAGAGGAGGGACAGCTAGGGAGAAGGGTGGTGCTACAACAGGCCATGTACAATAGGGATTCCACCTATAGATATATACAGCTTTAACATAATCCACTGCTCTAGTCAGGCGACCAGGAACGTGGGCTCAGTACACACCTTTTCTGCTAATGAATACTTCATAAGATACACAGGTAAATGAACATCTACGATTCAATGACTGTGAATGAGTGTTAGGGAAGGATTTTGATTTGACATTTCTGCTGTTCTAGTACTACATGGCTGTCAATGAGGTGGCAAGATTAAATCATTAAATTGCATCATTTTCTTGAGAAGTGTGGTTATAAAACAAACATAGTGAAACAAATGGTTAGTAAGACTGAATAAGTGTATTGCAATTAACATTTCTATTTGCATGCATATCAGTTTTCAAGTTACAAATCTGAGGCTTTAACAGATTCCTGGTTAAACCACAATGTTGTGCGATGTCCTCCAGCTTTGCTTTATTTAGTAAGTCCTAAACTATGTGTAATGCTTCAGACAGACAGGACAGTATCATGCATAAAAGTATCATTTTTAAAAAGGAAAAGCTAATAATTAAAGTGAATTATATGGTATGCAACTTGTGAGCACACAAAACCCAAACATTTACCCTGACAATGCAACAGGTTATGATGTACTCGCATTTAGTCTAGTTGCATTTGTCCAAAAGTTTGTATTCATTTGTTGTCATGTGATTGTGTCCTTTAAATGTATCAAATGTTTCTAGCTTTGCTTACAGAGGTGAAACCATTGTTTGTTTGGGATCTGTCTGCCTCAGCAAAATGATCTTTCACTCCATTGACTTTGAATAGAGGCATTTGGCTCCGCATTAGGGACACAGGTCCTCTCTGTATTGCACTCAATTGGATACTTTGATGTTTGATAATTTATTCTTATTAAATCATTTTTCCACTGATTATTAACTATTATACTATAATAAATTTGCATGCCTGTGTTGTTATCAACCTTTTTCCCAGACTTCATTTGTTCCACTGTTTACATAACACATATTGTACCTGGTGATGCTGAATGGTTACTGTCTTTGTGCAGAAGTCAGTCAGGGACTGAAGAAGACTGCTTCAGGCTCAGGAATATCATGCTGCCCCGCTGTGCAGTCGGTGTGTGCCATGTGTTTGTGTTGGTGTTGTGTCTGTCTGCGGCTGAGGACTTCGACTGGACAAAGAACGACCACGGCTCCTTCTATTATGGCACTTTTCCAGCTGGTATGAGCACTCAAGAAGTTTTACACATGACTTTCTCATTCTTGACATTGATTATGATTGATACATTATAATTAATTAGTAACAGTTCTATTATACTAGCCTTTTATATGTTGGTCATCTAACTTAGTTGGTTGGTTTGTGGCGCATTAGGATTTTCGTGGGGTGCCGGCAGTTCAGCCTATCAAACAGAAGGAGCCTGGGACAAAGACGGAAAAGGACTGAGCATCTGGGATGTGTTCACTCACAAGAAAGGCAAAGTCGAATTTAACGACACTGGCGACTCCTCTTGTGAGGGCTACTACAAAATCAAGGTGTGTGATCAGGTGTGGCATATTCAAAAGAGACAATCTGAAGAAGATTGGGTCAAGTACGGTACATCTAATGATTTCATTCCTATATATGTAACCTATACAGGATGATGTTTCTTTGATGAAGGAGCTGAAGCTTAACCACTACCGTTTCTCCATCTCCTGGCCCAGACTCATTCCTACTGGCATTAAATGTGAGTAAATGATGTTGGTTCAAGCTTGTTGGAACTGAACTATGACGCTTTGGTTTCAATCACTCATTTGCTAAAGCTGAGGAGTTGCATTTATGTGAAAATACCTTTTGCAGCCGACCATATCAATGAAAAGGGAATCCAGTACTACAATGAACTGATTGACCATCTGCTGGAGAACAAGATCACTCCCATTGCTACTCTTTATCACTGGGATCTTCCACAGGTTGGTATACAAAACGCTGGCCACCACCAACTTCTACCTTGTTATTTTTTCTAACATTCTTCTTCGGTGCATGGTTTTCCTCTTTGTTTTTCCAGGTCTTACAAGACAAATATGGTGGATGGCAGAATATGAGCATCATCAATCATTTCAATGATTTTGCTAACCTGTGCTTTGAGAGATTTGGCAACCGAGTGAAGTACTGGATTACTTTCAACAATCCTTGGGTACGTTCAAAATAAATGGTTTGCGTTCCCACCTTGTTACATAAGGATTTACAGTTTTGGGTTGATCAGCTGGGATAAACACAGATACCAGTTATTGAATTTACTGTTAACTCTTCTAATTCTGTTCTACCAAACCAGTCTGTAGCAGTTGAAGGCTATGAGACAGGTGAGCATGCTCCTGGACTGAGGCTTAGAGGAACCGGGGCCTACAGAGCAGCCCATCATATCATCAAGGTAGTCAAACTGCAAATGTATTAAAAAACTTAATGATGACATCAGACTGAAATGGAAATAATAACATAACATTTTTTTCCTCATAGGCCCATGCTAAAGTGTGGCATACGTATGATACACAATGGAGGGGGAAGCAACAAGGTAAACAAGACCAAAGCCATGCAAATTATCACAAACTTCTGTATTTGCTCCTTAACAGCACAGCTTGGTTGATCACTAAGACTTACTGTCCAAACGTGCAGGTCTGATCGGCATCTCTCTGTCTGGAGACTGGGGAGAGCCGGTGGATATCAGCAACCAGAAAGACATTGAAGCAGCCGAGAGATATGTCCAGTTCTATCTGGGCTGGTTTGCCACACCAATTTTCCACGGAGACTACCCGCAAGTGATGAAAGATTTCATTGGCGAGTGTAAAGTTAATCTGAAGACCTTGTTAAATGAAGAGTAGTACTGGTCACTGGAAAAATAACTAATTGTACTTGTGTGTGCAGGAAGGAAAAGTGCCCAGCAGGGCCTGGGGACATCTCGCCTGCCAACATTCTCCCCCCAGGAAAAGAGCTACATCAAGGGTACCTGTGACTTCCTTGGTATTGGTCATTTCACCACCCGCTACATCACCCAAAAGAACCACCCATCAGGCCGTAGTAGCAGCAGTTACTTCACTGACCGCGACCTTGCTGAGCTCGTTGACCCACGCTGGCCTGACCCCGGGTCTGAGTGGCTCTACTCCGTTCCGTGGGGTTTCAGACGCCTGCTCAATTTTGTCAAGGTGAGTCATGCACTGTGGTGTGTAATTACTAATGCACGGCAGGCTATTTAAGTTTGTAATCTGCTCTACTGCAACATATTGGTAACACAGGAACTAACTGTATCTCATGTGTGATTTGTTCCCCCATTTAGATACAGTTTGGGAACCCAATGATTTACGTGACAGAGAATGGAGTCTCTGAGAAGATGATGTGCACAGAGCTGTGTGATGACTGGAGAATACACTACTTTAAAGACTACATCAACGAGATGCTAAAAGGTAGCTAGAGCACAATACATATAAAGGAAAAGCATATATTTGCATGTATAAATGTATGAGTTTGTAATCTTCTCTCGTTGATGTCACTCAGCTATCAAGGATGGAGTTAATGTGAAGGGCTACACCGCGTGGTCCCTGCTGGACAAATTTGAGTGGGATGAAGGCTACTCTGAGAGGTTTGGCTTGTACTATGTGGACTTCAGGAACAAAAACAAGCCTCGATATCCCAAGGCCTCTGTTCAGTTCTACAAACGTGTCATCACCTCCAATGGCTTTCCCAATCAGAGAGAGGTGAGAGATGGGCGATCAATGCAAACACCTGCGTCTAATTCCTCTCTAAGGAGTATTTGTAGCTCTAGAGATACACAGAAACACTCAACTTCTTGTGAAATAATGCCGCTTGGGTTAACCGTTACCTCCTGTACATAACATAAATCAGTGATGAGTGATTGCATTGTGTATTCTTACAGGTTGAGAACTGGAGGAGGAAGGCCATTGAGACCTGCTCTTCTAGCAACCAGCTTCTAGCTGCAGGTCAGTCCACCCATAACATCCCCGACTTTGTTTATCAGTTGTGAACTAGCTGGGGTAAACAAATAAAGATCCTGATCTGAATATCAAAAGTGTCCTGGTATAATTTAATTTAAAAAAAATAGAGATTACAATTATAATTTGATTTAAATAGATTTTGCTGTTCTTTAAGCACCTCAGAACACACATAAACAAATGAAGGTAGAAACACAGAATCTAGTTTCCAAAATCTCCAACAATACCTGAGACATCTTCTTTGTTTGCCCCAACAGCTAGAAGAAAATCCAAGGAACATGCAGAAATGCCAAAGGTTTGGCCAGTGCATGATGAAGTTTAGGAGCTAATGGTACATGTTTCCTTGTTATTGTGTGGCTTTAAATCTGACTAACACACATCACTCTCTGCATTTTAACACTAAGCCATTATGCTTCTGGAACAGGCTCAGACTAACTGTTTACAGCATGCAGCTACTTTTTCATTTATCTGGAGTTCTAAATTCTCAAACTTGCAACCAAAAAAATGCCCCTTTTGACATCACAGTAACTTTGACAAAAAATTATATAATCAGTGGACCTTCAGCCCATTTAAATGTTTCACAAAGCAAGATTATTAATTTTGCCAGATAAACAAACAGTAAAATGCTGGATTTGTTAAGGAGATCTGATTCTATACAGTTTAGGAATTTGATTTGGTTTAAGAATATGATTCAGTCTGACCTATTGATGTTTGGTAATAAACAGAGGATTTTTTGTGATCTGGCTGACGAGGTAATGTTGCTTTCTGAAACAACCCCAGTACCTGCACGCAGTTCTCAAAGGGTTAAAGTGTCTTCATTCAATTGAGTAATTTCTCTTTTTTATCAGAGGAACAGCGGAGCACTGCTGCCAATATTCTAAGACTTATACATGGTAAGGACTCACTTGTGCTCAGTATGTCTGATAAAAGATCCCTTAGGAAAATCATTAACCCTTTGAGTGCTGTGCTTGAGCATCATTACATCGCTTTTTAAGCAGCATCTCAACTACCAATCACGCTGATGAGTTATTGATATGTCTGTTTGCTTTGCAGACCCTTTGACCAGCCACATGGAGATGGTAACAGAGATTGTTGTTCCAACTGTGTGCACATTATCCATTTTACTCTGTGCCATCTTACTTATGTTCCTGCTGCGTAGCCGGGACTAGAATCAACTTCTCAGTGTGCATGTTTACAATCACAGACATAAATACATGTATATAGATATTTTGTTGCGCAGGTGCACACATATATTGTAGGTGCATGAAATGCATTAATATATTTCATTTGAACTGAATTGAACTTTAATAAGAGTTACTAACTTCAACAATTTGATGTTTACAGTTTGCTGCACAATACATTAGTTTACTCTACATAGGCACTCGCACTGCGGAAAAAATCTGCATGTTGGATTTTCCTAATAAAATAATGCTGTGGAATTTTACCATTACAAACAACCCCAGAAATGTATTTTGTGTTTATTTGGTTAAATATGGAAAATTTAAGGCTTAACCAAAAAACCTTTTCCAAAACACATCAGTAATAATAAAATTGCAAACAGAATGGGATTCAGAGGCGTCGCAGAACATGGGACAAAGTTGTTCCCACAAAAAATCTGATAATGATGTGTGTACTAAGGGAAATCCCTTTACTTGACACTAGTTTAGCAAGCTTAAAACATGTTTTTTGAAAATAAACTTTAACAAACACCTCCTGCGTTGTTTTTAGTTAGTGTTTCTCTGCATGACTTCATGCAAACACCACAAGGCTGCTGCACATCATGGTGCTGAAGAATGCAAGTTCCTCACTGTCCCCATTGACTGTTTCATTTGGATAATCTACAAAGTAGAAGTGAAGGACAAAGAGAAGTTATTTGTACTTAAAGAGATAATGGCAAAATAAGATATTTAAATGCGGTGCAGAAAGATTACCAGTTTCAAAGATGAAATGATCAATCAGTGGGCTGTCACTGAGCTGTAAGGATGTTCTGACCTCACGAGGACCATGGCCGCTGGATACCTCAACCCCCCACATAAGTGGATACTCTCTGTGGAATAAAGATAAATTAGAGCAACTAAATAATAGTCCCCCAACATTTAGAGTCTGTGAGCGAGGGTGGATCTCAATTTCTGTTTAGCAAAAGCAGAAAAAAACATCAGAAAGGCAGAATCTGTAACTCAGCATTACAGAAATACACCGATATCTTTTTACCAGACTTCAGTATAAGCAACACATGTGAATGACAGACACATCAGCTCTTTTCACACTTGGTACAAGGCACTAAACCTTGGGTGATCAGCTCTAAATACTGCCGTGAATGCACCCAAACACAACGAGGATGCTTTGGGATCTGATCACTAAAGCCACCAAGTCATCTGCCAGCGTGTGTATTGCACAATAATCCTCTGAAACTGTTAATTTAGACAAAGGTTTCAGCATCAAAACATGAGGTGAGGTCCTTCTTCGGACTCCATCAAGGCTCTCTCTCTCTCTCTCTCTCTCTGATTGACCACATCTTACTGGATCAGGACGCAAGTGTTTATTTATTTTTATTTTCTTGTATTATTACATCTCTTCTGGCACTTTGTCATTTGTTTCTTTTCCCACCTACGGCTCCCATTGCACACCTGGCCATTTGAGATGAGAGAATCTCTCTTTCTGTTGCTTCTCCTGAGGTTTACAGGCTTATATGTGAAGGTGTTTAGAGAGTTTTTCCTTGTCCTCTTAGAGAACTTTGGCCGAGGTCGGAAACTTCTAATTTCAAACTGCCTATTGAACTGTAAGTGACACTGTACGGTTGTATCCATCTCAGTTACAAAACTTTTTCTACCCACTAAGGAAGCTGTTGAGCAAAGTATTCCTTACTTGTCGTAGAGATGGCTGATGAGGGCAGGTTTGATCGGCAATTTGAATTCATGGTTCTCATCTGGGGATGTCTTGTAGTGCTGTAAACAGGATCTACGAGAATGGGGAAGGAAAAATTAATAAATGAATTGACATTTAAAAAAAATTCTATTTTAATACTCTGAGGCAAAATACAGTTTGGAAAAAACAAACTTGAATTACTGTGCAAGAAGGAACAGTCGGTCAAAAGGCAAACCCAGGAAAGTACTGCAGGTGATGATGATTTCCAGCAGGTGGTGCAGTTTCATGAGTCGGACCACTTGCTCCTGCAGATCGACCTCTGTGCTCAAATAGTAGCTCTGTGGAGAAACACTCACACTCAGGGAATTTTGTTAAGCGTCGTTTAAAAGCAATTATTCTGTGAAATGGTCTTGAGCTTACCAAGTGGTTTAGAGTCGTCAATTCTTCACCTGAGAAAAACAAAAACAGAATGTGAGTAAAATGCTATATGGACTATCAGTGTTCAGAGTAACAAGTACGTCTAATATCAAGGAAAATGTGCTTTGCCAAGGTGAAATATTAAAGTAAGCTTATACACAGAGATACTGAGGAGGTTACCAATGAGGTAGTTAATGTAATCCTTTCTCATCTTGTCCACACCCATCTCAAGCAGCATGTTGATAGGGGTGAGACCTGTAAGAGACACCGCATTGATCTGCTGGTGGTAAGACTTCCGGATGAGCTTGCTGAGGGAGCTGCTGCTGTCTCTGTGAATCTGGGGGAAGTGACACAAAACTAAATAAATGTATCGCTCTTCACAAATATATCCAGGTCTCTATGGTGGGCAAGTGTTAGGACGCCGCGTCATCATACCCATGGTTTGATGTCACCGGATCTTAGCGCTTCGATCACCAATTTCAGACAGTCTCCAATGTCTTGATATGAAGTCACACCTATAACGAAAATGTATGAAAAGTAATTCTCAGTGTGTGTGCAGGTAACCACAAAGGGATTTTAGTTTCCCCAACAGAGACCTACAAATGGACTCACTCTTTCTCATCCGAACCCACAGTTGCTCCACAAAATCCAAATCGTCTCGCTCCAAGAAAGAGTTGAAAATGGGAGTGTCCGACTCAGTCTTCAGCTAAACGGTTGTTAAGAAAAGAGGGAGAAGCTGGCAAGCTAACCACATATTCTGAAGTGAACAGCATTTGTAAGATGGCTATTCATTTTTAATATTATCGTACCTCACTTGTTTTTGCAGCCTGATCCCGCAGTGTGTTTGCAGTATTCTGAAGCTCTGATGAAGAATAATTAAAAAAAGATTCTTCTTAAATGCCTGTCAACATTATACAAATTACAGTGCACTGATTATACTAAACTGATACCGTTTAGGTAGGCCTTGGTCAGATTTAAAGCCGAGTTGGTTTCCAATGGTTCCATCCATTCAGTCTCACCAGTTCTCAAACCATCAGCAAGAGTCTGGCAATGACAGTGAGCTGCAACATTTACTGGCTGCACTTTGATTCTTATAATAATCCACCACAAATTAGTGTGAGACAAACCTTAAGAAACATGAGCTCCCTGTACATCTGAAGCATTGGGCTTCTCATGTCCCCACTGACGACTTTGATATTCTGCATGTGTACAAAGACGAAAGAGGGAAGAATCACAGTTATGCGCAAAATAAAGCTTCTCTCGACTAAATAATTTTACTCTGGTAACCCATTGACATTTACCAACTCTTTTAAATGTTAAACTCACACTTTTACACATATCCACATCGGAGTGTAATCCAAGTACGCATGACAGCTGCTTACCAGGGTGGCTGTAGAAGACAGAGGTGGAGTCTCAAGGATGTTCTCCACATGGCTCCATTTGAAATCCACTGTCACACTGCTGTCTGACTCAATCATGGTGTTTTCAATCGCTGTGGAGCCAAACAAGTTGTACGTGGCACTGCCTTTTATCACCATCTGGAATCAAAGATAGATGTATGTGAATTATGGACATTCATTTACACTAAAGAGGAGGGATGATGACGTACTGATGATGGGTGATGTCTTTTCTTGTGTTCTTGTTTCAGCTCATCTAAGGTCATGAGAGATGCTCTGTGCACTGCTGAGCCTAAATTTAAGAATATAACAAAAACAAAGAAACATCAAAATCACGCAGGAGCTCGTGGTAAACAAATATTCACTCTGCTGAGAATCATAAAAGGAAAGAATGCTCAAAGATGATTGAAGAATTTGATCAATACCTTTGCAGGTGATGGAGAATAACTTGACACCTGTCACTTTGTTGTCATTGCAGACTGTTTCTGCCCCAAACCAGGATGTTCCAGCAGGATCAGACATGTCACATCGCACCCACAGAGGGTGTAAGGCAGGGTTGTTGTCCACAGTGGAGACATTAGTATTTTGTGATATTGTGTACCAAGAGAGCAATTGCCTATAAAGTGACAGAAAAATCACTTAATTATGCTTGTCAACTGTAGAACTTTGAATAGCTACACAGGTAATAAGATCTTACAAATACTTGCTTTATTTGGATTAAAACTTAAACAGCTTACTTTGTGTAAGTGATAAATTAGTATTGCGTTGGTTACCTTGCTTTCATGATGGTAAGCGGTTGTGGTCCCAAGTCTGCCTGAAGTACATTAGCAGCAGCATCATCTTCAGTGCAGGACGATGTCTCATCCATATGCAGATCCTCAGGTTCATTTATTTTTGGGACCTTTTGAAAGAAAGAAGTAAAATATTGGTCACTGTTGAGCAGTGGTAAAATAATTGATTAAAAAGTATTATCTCAATTTTAAAAAAATGCACGCATTCTGGCATCTGCAGTTACAGTGGCCAAAAGCCTTCATCAAGCGTCATCAAACATATGTGATTTATGTGTTAACAACCTATTGTGCCAATTTGTTTATTTATTTCTCAATGGTTTACTATTTAAATGTACTATATTTAATGTTTGATGACCACCAAGAAAGCCTTGGGTCAAAACATGTTCATTTTAACAATAAGTTTGATTGCTGTACCACAAGTGCTCCAAACATGTAAAAACTAATTATCTATCTAGTACCCTATCAGAACATAGTATGTATGACAGATTACTGCACTAAGAAAGCACAGATATCTAAAACTGAATTTAGGCCAAGACATACCATGCGATGTTTATATGTAGATGAAGAATTTCCAAAGTATAATTTTAGCTATTTTTAAACTGTTCTCTGACTTGCAGACACCCAAAACATTGCTTGAAGAACTCACATTTTTTTCGCAGATGAATACTGGCTGGTTGCCGCAGTACATATTAAGCACAGCACAGCTACTTCCCTTCTTCTTTAATATTTGTATGTCCTCCTGAAATCCCAAGATTTTGACATCATTACTGTAATATTGGTGTATATACTGTAACCCAACATGAAGATGATATTACATCAACTTTTAACAACTTTGAATGTGGAGTTACCTCAAATGTAATTGAATCTTTGCGTTCATCGTCTTGAAGAGACCTGAAACGAAATGACAACGAACACGACACTTAAGTCTGGAATCACTGCAGAACCGTAAATGAGCTAATAAAGGATCACTTAAGCTTACTGGCCCTTTTAGATAGTCACATTTGGTTAAACAGTAAACTCACCGTAGAGTATTTGAAAACTCTTTAGCGCCTGCCATTAACCTTGAGCACATTGCGACAATAAAGTAGGTCTTTACACAATAAACAGAGAACAGAAATGTCGAGTTATACAGACCGACATTAGCTATGTTACTGCTACTTTTGATATTTTGACAGTCGCGCGCTCTGGTAGTAACGTCATGGGGTCACAGGTCATTGTTTCATATTTTTATTTTAAATAAATATAAATGTAAAAACTAAATCGGAAGATTGTATTAATAACTTAACAAGAACGCACGGCCACGTGGTCATATATTGGATAAGATAAAAACACATAATATGTTTGATAACGAAAATAGTTCGTTTTTCGTCATCCTCCGCCACCATGGAGTATAAAAAATAGTGCCAATTAAAGCTTAAGGTTCTTTTGCCGGGCCTTGGGAGTTTCATTATAATACTAAGTTACTTTATATTACTTTGCTGCAAACCCTATAATTTATTCGTCTCTGTGATAAACTAAGCAATAGTCTAAAAATGCACTTGGCGGAAGTTGTCCTTCGTCTGGGCGGATGCATATAGCTTTTGGGGTAGTTCATCAACTTCCTTTTCACTGTGGCCGCCATAGCGTGTAGAGCGTGGTTCCCGGCGAGCCGAAAATAATTCTCAAAGATGGTGAGTAAATACTTCAATAGAGTTGCGGTGGGCTATATAATGCTCTGTTTGTGACTTGTGGTTTGTATTTAACCCGATTAAAACGTGTTCTCTGTCTTTGGATGTCCTAAATTCCGACTTCACATAACAGTGAGGTGGACGGCCCTAGTGAAGCTAACACGAGGAGCCATTTTGGACGAGCGGTGTTAGCAGTTACACGTGTAGCTTTCACTTAAATGGGAGACATGCAGCTAACACTGTGACGGGGTGAAACAGTGACTATATTTTGACCTGCCATCAATTTTAATTCTAACACTAGAGTCCGATGCCGTTCAAGTCACCGTCATTTTCAATAGATGAGAAATCATTTTTGTACTTGCCTGTTAGCTTAGTCACGTCAGCCTGAATTGAGCCATGCTAAAGCCGGCTCACGCAGTTCCCCACATTAAAACACGTGAAGGCGGAATATAATGTAGGATGCACAATTTAACTAAAACCAGTTCATGAAGGTGGTGTACATTGCATTCAAGCGGGTGTTACGGCATGATTCATCACAATGTCATAACATATTGTTGACTCAAACTCTGTAATGATCCGAATGTCTGAGCCTAAATTTGTTTAAATTTTGCTTCCTCAGGCCTGTGCCCGACCCATGGTCTCGGTGTACACCGAGAAAGGAGAATCCGCAGGCAAAAATATTGTAATGCCTGCTGTGTTAAAGGCTCCAATTCGCCCTGATGTTGTGAATTTTGTGCATACCAACATGCGCAAGAACAGCCGTCAGCCTTATGCAGTCAGTGAACTGGCAGGTGAACAGATTAGCCTTGTCTTGCACTGGTGTGTAAAGTGACAAGGATTTAAAATGTCTGAGTAATTTGTCTTTGTTCCAGGCCACCAGACCAGCGCAGAGTCCTGGGGAACCGGAAGAGCTGTGGCCCGTATTCCTCGTGTGAGAGGTGGTGGTACTCACCGCTCTGGCCAGGGAGCTTTTGGGAATGTATCCTTTTGACCAACATTGGCTTTGTTTTATCATGTGTTGAAGAATATTAAGTAGAAAATGGAGGGTGAATATATAAGCAACTCTGTCACGTGGGGAGCTCTCTCGTGTTGGTGATTGTCGACATACGCGTGACACTTGACA
>OMOW01023198.1:6655-27546 GCA_900312555.1 Lamprogrammus exutus | reverse complement strand
CATCACTACTTAATTATCTTATGATCTGGAGATGACAGTTTTTCTTAAACTGTAATAGTTGTAGGTATTGAAATGAGTACTTTAAAAAAAGTACTTTATTATTATTATTATTATTATTATTATTGCTCCCCTGCGAAACAGATTCCTCCACTTTTTCTGGAGTCCTCCACTACATGTTCAGCATGGTCACTTTGCGCCTCCTGTGTGGTGCATCACTTCCCCTGCAGTACATCTCCCTGGGAGGTGTGTCCCCCACTTTGATATTCACTGCTTCAGGGTGAAAACACATACAAACTAGCATTGTTAGTCGCTGCACTTTTCTGCACTGAAAAAATGGAAAAGAGGAAAGAAATTATTCTTCTACATTTGAACCAGCCTACTGTATCTACTCGGCCAAATTCACAGATAAAGGATGAGGCTCAGGTCAAAGTTGAACCCAGGAACAGAACCACTGTACCATTGTGCTGCCCTAAAGGAATGGACAGCAGGAACAACTATACTGATGACAGAAACAATTATAAATCATTTTTATTATGTATCCTGATCTGAACCAAATTGATTGTCTATCATGGGATAAATATGCCAGATTTTTTTCAGACAATGCCTGAAACAATTCTATCTATTTCTTTACATAAAAGAACAAAAGCAGTATGTCCATCTTCAGTGCCGCCATGTTTAGGCTCATACTGCCTCCGTGTTGTGGTTGTTTTTTCAGAGAAGCACTGACATTGTATTCACCACATGAGTATTTGGTATATAGTATCTTCAGATGAGCACCTGAACGCAACATAGATTTACAAATTATACAGTAGTGCAATACATAAATACATACTATGTTAGAAGTAAAAAATAGTATGCACAATGTGTACTATGAAATATGGACATATCAGTGTAAAGGGTGGATGGTAAACAGTCCTTCAGTAGAAGAGAAATAAGTCCTAGTACAATGGCACAGAGGGGACCTACTGAACAGGCGGGAATGATTCCTGTAACGTTCCTTGCTACGGCGGAGCTGTTTGAATGCTGTAATGTTATCCAGTAGGTTGTGTAGTGGATGTGCAGAATTGTCCACTGGCTCATCATGTCCGAGTGTACTCCGAGAATGAGCTGGTCCTCCTCATCACTTTGTTCAGTCGCACTACGGACAGCTCCAATGCTGTTCCACCAATATACAACGGCAAACAGAAAAGTAAATATCCAACATCTTGCTGCACACGTAAATCCTTTACAACGAGCACGTTGGTACAATGCATTTTTTGCAGCAATATGTAACTGTAACTGAGATATCAAAAAGATTTACAGATGAAACTAGACAATCTGAGCTGAACTTGCACTGATATACAGCACATTTCGGTAAATGGTCCTGCTCACATTACCCATGACTTAAGCATAGGTGCCATTTATACTGTATATTTAATGTGGGCAGAAACTTTGTCATCAACACTGAAATAAAGAAGAATAAAAACCATCTAGGGACAGTACAGAAAAAAAGAACACAGAACTAAACCTTTGACCACTAAGACATCCACTCACTCCTCCTCCACTTGTAAATGTCAAAAAATGATATTTTGTTCATTTTTTCAAACTTCAGATTTGTTCAGCTAGTGTTATTTAAATTTTTCTTTTGGACAAAAAAAAAAAGTGAAATTCATTTTTGCTTTTACGTTTTGTTTGTTTGTTGTCATCTAGTCCAGTCTGTTGTTCACATGAAAACCCAGGTAACTGTCCACCTACACTTCTAATGCAAAGTTGTTGCATATGTTCAGAACTGTAAGATAGATAGTCAATCCTTTTCCAGTCTTTACAGTTAGCAAAGCTGTGTTGTTGCTCTGGTCTGCACAGATCATACAAATACATAACTTAACATTCTAACCGTTCCCGTCTGTGAAGCTGCTGAGCACAGATGACCAACTGTTTCACTTAGTCACTGATAGAGTCAGCTCTTTCACAGCAAATGTTTGGCTTTACTGATATGTGGCATCTGATTTACACACGCACGCACACACACATACACAGACGCACGCACGCACGCACGCACACACACACACACACTACATGTATCATTAGAGCATCTGACTTTGGCCACGACTGTGAAACTCTGTCAAAACACTAACAAGCTTGGCTCACAGTTCAAACAGTTTGCTTGTTCAAGGGAGTGGACACGGTGAGCCAAAGATTCATTGGTTATTTACAAAGCAAATGTGGACCACATGTTGCACTGTGCTTTTATTTTGTGAGCCGAAATCAAAGGACGTAAGTACCTCTCCATTAGGCAACATTTCACTAAACTACAATTTAAATGTTTTAACATGAATCATTTTGGTTGGAAAATCACTTAAACATTATGGCTTGATTTACACTTTGCATTAAATGTAATCTGTATCCAGATAGGAAAATCAAGCTGTCACGTTGTACAGAATTCTTTCAGACCTACCAGACCACGTCTGGCTCGTAGTGTGATTGGATCTCTGTCACATGTAGGTGTAAATGCAATCCGTACAGCTGGGGCACATTTGTGACATAAATCCACCCACAAGTTAAAATCATTCTTCCACTTGCTGTTTTTGATAAAGTTATTTTGGAATCATGAGTTGCAACTTGCTTTAAGTGATATTGTGGCTCTTTTACAAAATGTCATGATTTTCAGGAAATTATATCTGAACTCGGTCACTGACTGTTTTTTTGTAAGTTGTAGCATTCTGGAGATATTTGGCGTTCATTTACCAGGTCCACAGGCCTTTGAATGGACTCCTATGGCTCCATGGAACATGTGTTAAAGCCTCTAAAAGCTCCTCTACATGAAGTTATATGTTTAGTTAAATACAAATTTGTACACTGTTGCCTCAGAAAGTGTTTTCCTATGACCTTTGACCCTGAAACATCTGTATGTTTTCATGGATTAATATCCTATAGTAACTTCAGTTCACAGATTGCACTATGCCAGCGCCAGACTTTACCATCATTATAGCATAACATGGTTCTATTTGGGAATCTGGAGATACTGTACGTTTAGCTTTTAGTATTGCATGCACAACTTCTATTCTAAAGAAATAGCCACATGGATCTATAAGGTGCCATTCAAAGGCCAATGGACCTGGTAAGTGCACACCAAACATTTCCAAAACGCTCATATTGTAAATTTCCCAAAATTTCACGATATTTTGTAAAATCACCACTGTATCTGATGGACAGTGACAGCCCACACAAAAAGTTATTTGTTATTTTTTAGAAATGTATGAAGCTCGTCCATGGGGCCAGTAGCCATGGAGCCTCCTTACAACCTGCCTGCTGAGATCCGTAGGACCTGCGGGACCTGGGGCACAACTCACAAAGACATATATTCAGTCTCTCACACTCATGATACAAGTGTATATAAAAGGCGTTGCTCACAGTCTGATCTTTCTCTCTGTCTGCCTGAACTCAAATTCACCCCTGCTAAGGTCCCAATCAGTCCTGCTCCTGCTAATATTTGTACATGTGGAGCAGATACAATACAGCATCTGATAAAGGTGCATCCTGTTTGACCACCAACCTTGTAATATCTGTGGGCTTGTTGAAGATGGAACTGTGTGATTGGTTGAAAATCTGTGGATAGCAGGGGCTGATTGTTCTTGCTGTGAACTTGTTTCCCTCAGTGGTAAGAGTTGCATCAAGTTGACAGACCAGATACAAGTGGGGTTTCCATTGACCTGCGTTTGAAGTTATGAATTGAAAGATTGGTAAAAAAAAAAAAAAAATTAAAAAGCCTTCAATATTGCAAAGATGTTTTTTACACTCAGTGGAGGTAGGTTTTGAAGCGAATCGATAACGAAGTAATCCGTAAAACTAACGGAAACAGACTTTGTGACTTAGTTGTTACGTAACAAGGCTGAGCTTTTGGTCGAAAACACAGACAAATTTGAGGATATAATGATTATTAAGTCCCTGAGACTTACTCGATCGTGAAAAGCTGCTCCATGTTGACTTCTGATCTTAATATAGCTGGATGAGAAAAGCAAATCGTATTTACGCAACATAATTGAATGGACATTTGAACTCGACTTTTTAAAAATGTGTTTATGTTTTGTGCAAAATTGGAATGGAAACATGGCGACTACTGTCACCTGTGCACAAGATACCATCTTGTGAGCACCAGATGTTATCTCATGTACACTAGACTCTATTTCGTAAACGCATAATCTGGAGTCCAAAATATGCTTTAGATGTTGTGCAGAGAAAATGTACTGAAGCAAAGCATTAATGTCTTCATAATGAAGCTGGAAATACAGTATATCTCAACCCACCCATGTATTGGTGTTTTTCTGCAGAGTGATAAGAGTAAATCAGATGAAATAACTTTTAAACATTTGGTACAAGTGGAAAGTTTCCTGTGAGGAGAGGATTATCTGGTGATTACCAAATAGTATCGGGTGCACATGAGAAACTTATAGAATATAACTTTTCACTTTAGGGACTCCATAAACACTGTGATAAAATCAAAACAAATTCACCTCTTTTCTCCCGCTCTCGCACACACGTCTGTGACTTCCTGCATGCTCCTCATGAAAATTTGCCACGTGATGCATGTTATTATGACGGGTGGTCGTGCATTTTTTGCTTGAGCGTGCTCATGTGTACTGTCAAACTCAGGGTCGGCACGGGATTTGAACCCAGGAGGCAACAATGCTAACTACTGTGCCAAGTAATAGGCATATGGCACCGTTTTAGTTTGCATTGTGAGCACTTTGCCCTGGTGGGGCAGCTTGTGGAAACCTTGGGTGTGTTTGGTGCTGGTGCCAGTGTGTGTGATGGAGTGTTTTGTCAGTGTGACTGAAACCTCTTTAAATAAACTGGGTCCTGTGGAGGACACGCATTCACAAGAAGGTCTGAACTGGACTGTAGCACTAAAGAACCAAACATTTTCTTTAAAATTGGAAAAATACAGGAATTTGCAATATTTGTGGTTTTGTGGACACATGTTCTTGACCTACAATGGAGATATGCAGAAGTAATAAATATTTAATGTATGACTGTCACACATCCACATTGTATACAATCAGTGCATGGTGGGCACTAAAGCAGAGAGAAGTCATTCACTCACTTTTCCTCACGCCTGTGAAACAAACAGAAGCATTTCAGTGATTATCAAACATTTTTCTATCACTCATTGTCACTCAACACAGGTTTGTAGATCATCGTTGATTTCACACAGCTGCCACAGTTGAGGGGAAATCCTCCACTCGCATCTGTCTGCCTCCAGGACAGCAACTCTGTCCTGTTGGAAACCGCAAATGACTGGCTATGATCCTCACATGACTGAGTTTGCCGGCCTGTTGGAGCTCATCTTTACCATGACAAAGACACATAATCAAAGCATATTGGCCCTATGGGTTGGAAGTGCTTGTTGTAACCTCTGGGTTGTAGAAAATGCAATACACAACAACAAAAAAGCTTGAAAAAATTGAAAACTACATTGGCTTACATTATTGATTATGAATCTTACAGTTTGGGAGGGCCAAATATTGGAGTACTCATCTGGAAAAACCAGCTAATACTAAAGTATTTAAAACAACCTTCACTGCTGCTACAGCTACATGGTCATGTACAATGAACACCACTGTTGTCATCTAAACACACAGATCAGAATGCACCATGCCATTCAGACGCTCACATGATAAAATACAACAGGCTTCTACTTTTTCCATATGTTTAAAAGGTGTAATTAAAGCTATAATTTAGGGCTGGACCTACCGTATTCACTAAGAGTATTTGAATTGTCGGCTACCGAGGTTGTTATATATTCTGATACGTGGATCTCATAATTTGTAATTGATGTACAGCAATGCTAGCTAGCTAGTGCTTACATTACAAAGTCTTACGCATGTTTACCTCAGCCAGTTTAGCTATTGTAACACTTAAAAGTTATGTGGTTTTTATTGTTTTCATTCCTCATGTAGTTTAGTTATAATAACTTCATGTACACAGCAGGTTCAGGCCAGGTCATACTACTGCGTTGGAACTACGCCATACCCCTGGCGGTGGAACAGACGCCACTGTGAGCATTCGCAGTTCTGCATTGATGTGTCTGTGTAGCTCTACAAGTATCCGGCGAAAACGCCAGTTGGCAGTGTCGAGGTCGGGCGCAAAGATGAAGTGAAACAAGACGTTGGCATACTACTGTGTTTACATTTTTGGAGTAGCAAAGGAACAATGGCGACTGAGCGAGTCTTGACGGAGTTTGAAGAAGAATGAGGAAATACGTAGGAGGAAATGCACCAAGTGAATGCACCAAGTTGACCAATCACGGTCGTTGTGGTCTGCGTCACGGTGACACGTAGTTACATATTCGGGGAGGTGCATGGCACGTTACAGCTTACCAACTTTCTAGTTCCAACAGAGAAATATAAACCAGACTTAAATTCCAAAAACTTTTTTTGCTTTAACTTTAAACAACAGTGAACAACTGCTATTTCACTACATTCTTTAAAATACATCATTTTAGCAAACATATTCCAGAACACTGAAATTTCACTGCATTATTGAAAATATTACATTTTCAGTTCTACTAGTATGCTAGTACTTACATATTTGAGATGATACTTTGTTGTGCATCAACTCCTCACATATTTTGCACTTTTTTCCCTCTCTTTCAGTGCAAAGTGCTGCCACACTGCAAATTTTTTGGACGCGTCTTCTTTCCTTTTTAGGATGTTGTGCATTGATTGTAACAATGTGGATGTGTGACAGTAACTTATGCTTTAACCAAGGTTAAATTACTCAATATTTATTACTTCTGCATACTTCTAGTTCCTTTGAAGGTCAAGCCACTTTGAATGAACATGTTGTTGAATACATGAACAGTAGAGACCAGCCTTATAATTACTTCTGCCTAATTTGCATATCATGTGGTGTTTTGTTTACCTCGGTATCATTTTGGCATCCTGACCTGTATTGTAAATACAATCTTTGTTCACTGGCAGCAGAACAGAATTTCCTGTTCTCCAGGCAATTAAGCTCTTTTTGTGTAACCATCCTGTAGTTTCAGCAAAGTTATAGGAATTGCAGCCATGGTGTTATTATTGTGTTGCTGCAAACAGAGTGCATGGTTACTGACCATCATTTTTCATTATTTTTGTGCCAACCTACAGCTGCACTGGACTATTTTTGTTTCAGATTCTTAATCGTGATGTTCTATATCCAGTTTTTATTCTATGATGGAGTGATCAGAAGTAGACTTTAAGACATTCGGGTATTTGCCTGAGTAATGGATCTCACCTTGCCACGGCGTTGTTGAGAGCCCAGTTTCTGTTCACTTACGCAAGACCTGATGCTGCTGCCATTTGAACTGCACAGCCGCTGTGGCTAAGCAGAATTGCGTAACAGTGAGAAAGAAAATGTGAGAGTTAAAAGAATAACAACTTCTCCTCCAGCACTTTCTGTATTGTTTACAGCAATGGCACAAGTCTTGTGTAAGATGATAGTGTTCAGGATGTTTGGTGCATGTGAGCATTGCACAGGCTCGGCTCTGGTGGATGTGAGCTTGGACAGTTTTCAGCCTCAGGTTATGCAACAGCCCGCTCAGGTTGAGCTCTGTGTATTTGTGATCACAACGGCATGTGTCATTGAGTCATGAAGCAGGGTTTGTCTACGCTCTCACTCTGCATCTACACATACTATGCATGTGGAGTGTGTGTGTGTCTGCCATGCTATCTAATTACCATACAACGACAGTGGAAATGAGCCTTTCCAACAAGAATTTGACAGATTTCAACATGAATCCACTGAATGTGCACAATACTGTACTAAGCAGTCGTGGATGACATGGTGTTCTATATTAAAGCATTTTCAACATCTATCTGATGCCACAGCATTTGATAATGTTACACAATATGATTCATTTCTACAGATAAACTCTCCGAAAATAGTATAGTTTCAATGAAATATTTAAATTAGTAAGTAAAATTTATTTATGTAGCCTTTTTCGCAGACAAAAATTGATCGATCGAATTGCTTTACAGAAAACCAATAAACAGCAGCAAATAAAAGCAAGGAGAAACAAAGTGTGACCGGTGCCACAGGGCTCCAAATGTAAGAACCAGTATTTTAAAGTGGTCTCTAAAATTAATTATCCAATTACCCAGTGTAAGGACATTAAGATAGGTGTAATGTGTGATCTTCTATTGGACAGCATTAAAAGCCTTGCAGCAGCATTTTGGACAGATTGAAGGCGGTCTAACAGCTAAAACATTAGAGTACTGATCACAGTCTAGTGAAGGCCGTGTATATGGTGTGTGGATTCCAGACGCGTAACTTACATTCAATTTGGATTAGAAAAGACTTGATACCTCCCCAAAACCAAGAATTCAAAATTATACAATTATATTTATCTAAATTTTTCGTAGTCATCTAAATGTGAAATTCCATCACATTATACAGTTTTTAAAATTCTGGATTTTTCCAAAGTAAGATCTAGCCCCATAAACTTAGTACCTAAGTGATAGATTGTTTGTGACAACGGATTCAGATCAAACCATTGCATTTTGTATAGTTTGCACATAGAAGGAAGCTACCAAATCTGGAAGCAAAATTAATCTCTTCCACCTCCTCAAACAGCACCCATAGAGTACAGAGGATGTATGAATCTGTGTGGGTCATCATCAGTTAATATCGATATATATATCGCATATTGCCAAAGGATTGAAAAATATTGTGATGAATACTTTTCACCAAGGCCAATCAATCCTGGTCAAAAGTTCAGATCCTTATCTAGATCTTGACCAAATTGCACCAGTTGATAAATATACCTGGATTGTTGGATTATTTTTGAGCAATGGACAAAAATATGAAAAAAGACAAAACACAATGTTTGAAAAACAGACACAAGTGAAATATGAATTATTATATGTGAATCCAATTATGATTTCAAGGTGTTTGTCATTTTAGCCACTTTAAAGTTTTGGATTTTAAATGTTGAAATTCCATATTGTTTGTTATTTTTTATTTTGAGTGTGGTGCTGCACAATTAATAAAATAGAAATCAAAATTGTGATTTGGCCTTGTGCTTTTACTAAATCGCAAAAAGCTGTGTTTTATCTATAAATATTTAATACACTGTAGGTGAGGGCTGCTCCAAAATGTCATGTCATGTCATTCTAGAGTTGAAGCTCCAAAATGCAGTGTCCTTTATAGGGCTGCACGATATGGAGAAAAACTGCGATGTGCAATAACTTATTGGATGATGTGATAACAATAAACAACAATTACTTGAATTACCCACACATTTATTTTGAAACACAAACTGACATAGAATTTACTTTTGTACTTGTAAAGTGCAAAAACAATACACATTTTAGTGCCTCTGAATCTGAAAATTACATCGAACATATAAGTAAACAGCAGAGAGAGAAAGTAACTCTTCTTTGTGACTGAGCTTTCCTCATAAATACCTTTTTAATTTACTGCTAACTTTCAGTAATGTATACTACTCATTACTGCTATGCTTTGCAGTGCAAAATAAAAATAATTTCAGTGACCAGGACTTCATACTTCTCCTTATGGTTGTAAAGTGGAAGAGGTTCGCTCCCTCCGCTTGACATGGTTTGCATAATACTTGGGTTTGTAAATGGTCTTCTTGCTTAAAACCAAAGTACTGCCACACAACAGACTGTGTAAACAATCTGACATGTAAAATATAAGCTGTAGAGATATGATAAACATAAACTGTAGAAAACATAAAGAGATTACACTGTACAATCCACAACAACAATCAAACAACATTCTGCTTTGCAAAGCAACATCTTTATCTCTGACGCCGCAATGTTATTACATATCTGCTCAGGTGTGTAGTAGGTTAGACCGGCGTTTTCACCCACACTGTATGGACGAAGGTCCTGGTAAATAAAGTAAGAAACAGAATCTGTTATCGAGATACTGGTGCTGACCTGCTGGCTCGTTTATGGACCAAATCTTCACTTGTCCCACTCACATCTTCCGTCTCAGGCTGCACGTCTCCACTACTCAGCAACCGCTAAGCGCTTTGCCTAGCACACGGCGACGCCGGTGGCGTGCCAGCATAGAGCACCAATGATGCCCTCCTCCCATGGTCGTCTGCATATCTGTGCTTCTGTAATACTGTTTCTTTTCATGCCTGAATGATTCCAATTGCACATGTTCCAAGTGTGTAATAAACATGAGTGTGTTTGTGCATGTGCACATCCATGTTGTGTGTATGTGTGTTTATGTGTTGCTGGGAATAGGGTCTTTAGGGACTGACAGGCTGTGGTGGATGGGGCTTCAAAGTGCCTGGTATTTTTAGTTTCCAGGGATTATGTGAAGAGCTGTTGGCAGGTGAGCAGCTGGGCAGAGGCATCAGACAGGCCGGAGCTTTCTTATGTCTCACATTCCCTCGCTGCAGATCATTTTCTTTTTCCTCTTCAACTTATTCTCCTACTCCTCCCGTCACCCCTCGTCTTTCTGTTTTCTTCATTTCCGGTCACCTGCTGTGGATCTTTTTGCCACCTACTTTTATCTTTTGCAGTCTCTAAAATTGTTTCACTTCTGTGTCTCATTCCCTTTTCCATAAATTGTCTCAATCGTTTCTTTCAGCAGGAAAATGATCTGATCCTCTATGGCCACAAAGAGAATTATTCCCATCTCTGCACTCAGGTTTCTCTTTTTTCCTTCTTTACCGTGGGAATATTTACCTTGTGTCTTATCATTTGCTGTTTCAAGTGCAGATTTTTCCTCCTAATCTTTTGATCTTTTCATTTTTACGTTTCATTTTTCCTCCTCTCTGCTGCAATGCTTTCTCCATCTGGACATCCCTTCACCTCCCTCCTATCCTTCGCTTCCCCCACACAAGAGCATGTCTTATACAAGTGAGAAAAACTCAAAAATAGGTCAAATAGTTTTCCCGCAAGTAGCTCCCAGCATTTCAGCCCTGCAGTATTTGCTGCCTGTTTCCATTCTCAAATGGCGAATTTGATTCTGAGGTAGTGAAGAGTTGCATCTGGTAATGAGTTTGTGAGTTTTGGGGTCTTTTCACAAACAGAAATAAACTCTGTACTGTTCCTGCACTAAAAAATCTACTCTAAAAATGTATACCACTTAATGTTAGTTTTACTAAAGCAGCATACAGTATTACACCATAAAGGTCGACACAGTAACTGAAATGTTATTGCACAAAATGGCCAAGTATATTACTATGTGTGTGTGACAGAGAGAGAGAGAGGAGAGAGAGACAGAGAGTGAGAGAGAGAGATGGTGTGATGGTGCCAGGGCTCCTACCAGTGCAGAGACACATGTGTACACATGTGAATTTCTTCATGCCAGTACATCTGCAAAAACAGTCACAGCTGAATTACTAACAGCTTGGGATCACAGCATAATTATTTCACAGCAAACGTTTCCATTTATGTATTCCCACACTTTCAATCTGTTATTGTTCAACTCATGGTGAGAGGTGAAAAATATGGCTGTCACCTGTTCAGGTCTTGAAAGAAAAGCTCAGTTTGGAAAACCAGATGTGAAAAGTACTGATTATTTATTCAAGTACTGTATTTATGTATGATATTATACTTAACTTGAGTATTGCAATTTTGGGGGATTTTCAACTTTTGTAAACAAAGAATTTACGCCAGCATGTAGTCCTTCAACTGATTCACTTTACTCGAACATCCAGGTGTGTAATAGCAGCTGTAGCCAGGGAAGCAGGAAATTACAAAGAGGCAAACACAAATATGTAACAGGAAGGAATAGAATACAGCAACTGATCCCATATCCAGTACGAGGATCTAAATTCCACAAAGATGTAGTCATTATAAAATCAAAAAGTCGATGAAAAGGGTCAAGTAAGGAGAGAACCATGATGGAGTCCAGTGAACAAATGGGTGCACAGTCTTTAATCCTGTCCAAGGTTAGTAGGGGAATGGGGAGGGGGGCTTGTAAGTTATGCAGGGTGGTCAAACCAAAGGCCTCTGTATGTTTTATCTGAAATGCCTGTTGGGTAGTCAGGAACACCCTTTTGTCTGGTGATATTTGTAACTGTCCAAATCTTCCAGGTATGCCTTCTTCATGCAGTGATGTGGTGAGGTGTGAAATTAGGGTTTCAGATTCTCTCTCAAGGTCACCTTTTTCTTTGCATCACGGAATCCATGCTTTGACCAGAGAATTATAAGTGAAATCGTGAGCTGTTATCCCTTCAAATATGAATAATTGCATTTAGATTACAAAGATACACACACACACACCACCCCCTCCCCTCCTTCTGCTGTGGGCATTCAGAAAAGGTAGAAACACGGTTGATTTTCAATTTCCATCAGACTAACATCTCACCAGACGGCAGTCTGATGAAGCATACTGATTAGGTTGTGGTGTGGTGGCGTGCAGATGGGGGGATGGATGGATGGAGCAGTGTGGGATCCTGGGAGCAGTGAGGGCCAACACATCTGTGGGTCCTCTTGGGGGAGGACCCAGCAGGTCTAATGGGAGGAGCCAGTTGGGCTCACAGTCAACTGCCAGGCCAATAATGGGAATGGTGAATAGCAGAATGCATGTAAAAAGCAGTAAAGAGCCATGTGACAGCCAGTACGTTTACATGCTCTTTAAAACTTTGATTATACTGCCATTATGGCAATACATCGTTTGTATATACCTTAATGCAATTTAAATTTGCACAAGTCAACTATACTTACTCTGAGTAACAGACCTAGATTATGTGTGATTGTAAATTGATTTATTAAGGTATGTCAATGTCTTAAATGGATTATGCGCCATGTTTTATGTGTACATGGTTTATGTAAACAAAACAGGAAATGTAAGCAATCATATGATATGATGTGCTATTGTAAAAAAATGACGTAGGAAGTTGTGCCGCGTTCTTTTACCCATGCATGATGACGGTGTCATCATGATGCGACCAGGAAATCAACAACAACAACAACTTCTCCTGTCGTTCAGAGTTTGTTAAATTACTTGGATTGGATATGTCAGATATTTGCGGACATTGGACAGTTTGCTGGAGACGCAAGTATATGTAAGAGTAATGGCGATTCATAAATAAGTCAGCAATATGAGAAATAATTGTCTGTGTGCTTCTTGAGTTCATTAAGTGCTTGGAACTGTTAAAACCGGCAGTTACTGAACTCCCACAACTCAAAGTTTTCGACTCGACAGGCCTTTGGAGCAATGGGTATTTTTTTTCAGGATGGCAGGCCGTCGGACTCATGGGCTGTTGGTCCAGTGGGACCTTGTTTGGACCTTTTTCGGACTACTGGGATGTCGGACCTATGGCATGGCACAGCTCAACGTTCCCTTAGCCTATAATCAGGGGTTCACATAAGTGGTATGACCCTTTCATGTTACAACCTCAGACTCCCTGATGGTGTAAAACAGCCCTGTTAATTTGAGACCAGCCTCAGCTGAATCATGACATCTTCTCATGAGAAACTCTGCCCAGCAGCAGGACAGTATTGTAAAGTGTAAAGTTCAGCAGAGAGTTTGGTCAGCTGAAACTTCTAATCAAGACATAGAAGAGACACAGTTTGCAATCATTTGCTATGTAAATTCCATTTAGAGCCAATGTAGTGTACACTCCAATGTCCAACTCGACCATACCACTCGTAGTGGCAAAGTATTTTGCGTCTCTCAAACACGCAAAAGTTTCCTGATGACTTCTTTTTCAACAGCACTCAGTGGCATAGTAGGTGACTGTACTTGTGATGTCCTGATGCCTCTTCACATGGGGTCATGGCGACAAACACAATTGACTGCTGTTGTGGAACTTGTGGCAGCATATCTTGCATACTGGTTTTGATGTGTGGTCTGATTTGTGATAAACGAACCACTTCCATGCTGCTAACACTTTTTAATACTTTTTTCCTCCTCATTCACCACTTTGCTGTCCACAATGTGTCCTCACTACACAGGGCCATGCTCTGTTGTGCACAGTATCATGGGGAGGGGCAATAGCAATGTGCTGAGATTGGTGGTGGTTGTACCGATGCCACACCAAGCCTACGTGCTGTATGAGAGGGCAGGAACCGCATATTAAGTGCACTGTACATACGTACGATACACTATTAGTTTTATTGAATTTTAGTAGTAGTAGTTTAGTAGTATCGGCTGTCATTACCTAAGCTCCATAAACCATCTGGATTAGATGATCAGTTGTGTTCCTCGAATAAGGGTGCTAATACACTCCAAGGTGTCCTATACTGTAAAAAACAATGGTATTTGTTGTTTCTTTCAGTTTGTGTTTGATTCATTCTCTGTTATTGAACCCAGAATTCCCACTGCATGTCCATCACCCCATTTCACCTTGCACTAAAATGTGAACTGTATCCAGATTTTTTTGTCCAAAGAAGGAAAATGACATGCTAATGTAGGGTGTAAATGTATGCATATTGGCAACACATTGCCATTGGAACGCAATCCACAATCCTGCCAGAACACAGACTGATATGTGGTCTGGCTCACATTGTGATTGGGTCTCAGTGGCAACCAGCCAGGTGTAAATGCTAAGAGTACACTGTGTTTCTGATATTTTGTCTTAGTCATTCACATACATGAAACACCTTTCAATACAACGCAGCCTTATATAACAGCATCTTTAACCATGATCACAACAATTACCACTGAGTTGAATCAACACCTCTCTGACACAATGTCAACAAAATCTGAACATGAAAACATGGAGCTGCCATGTTCCAGCCTCCTTTACTCTCCTCATCGTCCCACTGTATGCTGTATGCTGCACATGGTCACCTATCTGGTGTCCTTGGCCTTGTCCTTCCATAGCCACCTAAGATCGCCCCTCACAGCTTTTTTAGACAGGTTTGTTTGATAGTTACACAAGCACACGCTCCTTTGGCACTGAGAGTTTGTCCAAACACAGGTGTCCTCTACCAAGAAGTTGAAGGTCCAAAAGGTCCATCACTGATTTGTAGCTCAGTTCCACCTCTGTTGTAGGATGCACTTTATATATACTGCATACAGAAGTTCCATGTGTAACCACTATGTGAATGTGCCAACACAAACAGTTTGAAGCCGGATTTGTCTTTCATGCATTGATGGAACCAGATTGGGGTCCAGCTCACCACAACAAAGCATAAATGTTTGGTCAGTTTGGCTGTAAAATGTTACGTTTGATTTCTGTGTTTCCCCAGAGCTCTGGCGAGTTGTGTTCCTTGTGTTGTGATTTTGTTGGCATGTATAGAAAGGTGAGAGAGTCACATTTGTAATGATACTACCTAATGATACCAAATCATGATGAGATTATTTGAATTCGGCAGTAGTGTTTCAGATGCAATTGCTCCTCACGTTTACAATGTTGATATCTTAGGGCACTAATCTGATAAACTTTGCACAAAACATGTTTGATTTACATATTGTGAAGCACCAACCTCCAACATTTTAATGCCATCTATATTTCGTGCATTTCTTGCCTTTATCACAGTATAGATGTAAAATAGCAGTATAGCATTCATGTAAACATTCCGTAACACTAAATTCCTGGCCACAAATCTAACTCAATTCAATTCAATTCAATTCAATTTATTGTCACGTCATAATTAAACGTGTATAATATGAGTGAAATTTCCTGAGTGCCATCTCCACATAGTGCAGTGTAACAATACAACAGAAAACAGTACAACAACACAATACAAATAACAGACAATATTTGTGTTATTGCTTTGGTTTGTGCAGGCTCATACAGGGGGTGTTATGAGCTAAAGTGCAGGTATGGAAAAAAGTCTTTTAACAGAGCAGCAGACTGAGTAGTGACAGTGGGCAGATGTGAGCTGTTCAGCAGCCTGATTGCCTGGTGGTGGTTGTGTAGCCTGCTGGTTCGAGACCTGAGGCTACGCTACCGCTGGCCAGACGGTAATAGTGCGAACAGTCCATGGCTCGGGTGACTGGGGTCCTCAATGATCCTCTGGGTCTTTGTCAGACACCACCTGGCATAGATGTCCTGGAAGGAGGGAAGCTCACCTCCACATCATGTTGCAGTATTTCTAAGTAAATTCAAAGTTTAAGGATTTGGTTACATAACAAAAGTTTCACATTTCCCATTGAAACAGAATTGTTTGTATTGTATATAATTCTGGATTTATTTATTTTTACTGAAACATCACTCACTTAATCCACTCTTCCTGGACACGAGATACCATGGAAATGTAGTTGGTGGAAGTTTAAGACATCTGTGTATGTACGCGCGGTCTGTCTTATCGTAACACCCTTATCCTGTGCAGGGCTGCAGGGGGCTGAAGCCTCCTGTAGCGTGAGAGGCCCAACACATAAAGTCAGAAACTCATTCACACAGCATTCTTACAAACTGGCAATTCAAAGTTTCCATTTCACGTAACCTGCATGTCTTTGGACTGTGGGAAGAAACAAGAGCACCTGGAGGACACCCACACACAGAACCTTGTGAGACCAAACCCCCATGTCGCCTGCTTAGATACAGATTGCTTTCAACGGTGCTGGTTCCCAAAATGGGGTCCAAGGACAATTGAGGATATTTAGGGGTCCACGGCATTCGCAAAATGACACATCATTGACTGAAATGTACTACTTTAACTTATGTTTCACTCTCATCAGTGTCATATCGCTCATGTTGCTGTTGTTAATTCAATTGTATTTTCTGTGCAATTTAATGCAGTAACAATGGCAGTTTTTTTCAGAGGTCCAGATCTAGAAAAGGCACTAATTCTGTCACTGGGACACTGTCACAGTGTAGGATCTTCATGAAGCCTGTAGTTTCTGCTGACAAAGCCACAGCTAATAGACTTTGCAGGCCAGGGAGGAGAGAGCAGCCAGACCCTCAGGAAGGAAGCCCAGATGGATCCTCACACGGGTTTCCTATAGTATCTATGGACTCTGTAATTCTTTAGTCAGGAAGACATTCAGGGCTGTATTATTTGAAAATGAGTGGTTAATTTAATATAAACCATGCTTTACTTCCATTTTTGCAAACATCCTACTGTAACAAAGCAATCTGCAGGACTAAAGCGGTACACAGGTACACATGCCCCGAAAAGGAAAATGTGAATGTCTGCTCTCCTGTAAATGCTCATTTCTGTACCGAGCAGTAGTGATCAAGCTTCTCATTCCCAACTTGTCCAGTAGTGACACTTAGATCAGTCAGATCCCCTGGTGCCACATTATGCACGCTCATGGTACCCTTTCGAGTCTGTACAGAGATGCTGTGCGTACAGTACCACTTTTGTCGTCGCAGTAGTAGAATTTTTAACTTTCTGTCAGTAACAGGGAGCCATGATTGTAAGGACAGCAACAATGACTGGAAATAGATCTGTGCTCTTCTGGGCATGCTTGAGCCTCAATAGCCTGTAAATCTGCAACAGGCTTCATGTAGTTGAGGCTACAGGGAGTAGTCAGGTTCATGTATACACAAAAGCAGCCATCACAGCTTAAAGTCCTGAATGTTTGCAGGGCAGCGGCACAATTGTTATTTATGATTTGGCTGTTTTAAATTATTTTCACCATTAGGTATCACTAATTTACTCAAACTAACCTAAAAATACAATTGCTACTAGAATGCACACCTTTAAACTTTAAAAAAGGGGCCCAATAATTTTTGTTGAAGGGCCAGATTCGGCCCCTGGGCCACTCTTTGTCCACTAATTCACTACCATAAATGACCATGATGTCATGATCATAGACCACTAATATAATTTTTTATTTTAAAATTATATTCCATCCATACTCTAAAATATTCTAATGTGACCCAGGACACATAGATGCCTTTGGTACTGTATCTATTTAAAACTGTTTTGTCCACATCACTCATACTTGTGTGTTGTCATTGGTATGTGAGGTAATGGAAGTGATGAGTAACAAAGTGACTGATTAGAGGAATCAGGATTGTGTGTCCGCTCTGTGATGGTACTCCAATGAGCAGGAAGAACCAACGTCTTATACTGTCTGCTCTAATGCTCTCTCTCTCTCTCTCTCTCTCTCTATGTGATGTGACATCACTCGCCTTGCCCTTAGTTCTGTTAATACACGATGGAGTAGTGCCAGTTGTGGTGGATCATTTTCATGTCAAGTTTGGATAACTCAGCAGTAATTTGGGCTGACGCTGCTGCATAACACTGAACCTTCAGGCAGACAAGCAATGGTTTGCTTATGTCCCACACCCTCAACCATCACTCAGAATTTCCCTATGGATCTCACATTACTGGAACACCCATATACAGTGTGTGAGTTTTGAGCATTTGAGGATGTATGAGCAGTACATGTGTATGTGCAGGTGTAAGAAAAACTTAGTGAGCCTTTTGCTGGATTTCTGCACTCACCAAATGTGGTCTGATCTTCACCAAAGTCACAACACAACAAAGACAGTTCTACTTCGCAATGTTTTATTTGACATTCTTTAATCATTCATAGTCCAGGCTGGTAAAAGTATGCAAACCTTGTATTTTATAACTTGTTGAACGTCCTTTGTCTGCAGTGAATAGACTTGTAGAACAGTGATGAGGAATTTTAGACTATTCCTCCCTGCAAAACTGCTTTACTTCCTCAACAATATTTTTGCAAATTCATGCCTGAACAGCCAGAAGGGTAATTCCACAGCATTTCTATTGGGTTAAGGTGTAAACTCTGACTTGTGCATTCCACAACACAAATTCCCTTGTTTTTAGACCATTCTGTTTTTTTTAAAATTTTGGTCAGCCAATGTCTGTTGCATATTAGGTGATGGACTAGAACCTTTTCATGATACAGTTTTGAACTCATTGCATCGGTGATTGCTTTCTTCAGACATTTGGGGCTGCATTCCTTGGACTATTGTTCAGCCATGATTTGGAAGCTCAGCACCTAAATGGAACTTTTTGTGGTAAAAATGATTTTGGTACCAGTGTAAGTCTGAACTTACACTACAAAATATAAGGATTTTTATGATGAATGTTTATTTGCTGTAAGTTTGACATGTGCACATAAAGAAAAATGTTGTAGAAATAATACAATGCACTGGAATGAAAGTCCACGTTCCTGAAAAAAGAACAATATTTTGCATTTGATGCTGAGTGACTGATTGAGCTCATTATTACAACATTTATGCAGGTTGAGTCCAAGCATCAGTTACAATGACATAGTATAGAAGGTTAAGGAGATGCAAACTGTTTTCATTAGTCTGGATGTAAGTGGAGTTTTATAGGCATATTCCACCACAGCTTTCACCACAGGACAAAATGGAATATGCAGCCATTATCTTGTGTCTATTGTCAGTATATGGGTCCAGGTCACAGAGGTGGCATGCCAAGCCCAGAAGCCCAGATTTCCTTCTTCCTGGCCACGTTCTCCAGTTTGTCCTAGGCGAGCCCAAGACAGTTAGGATATATAATTCCTCCAGCATACTCTGGGTCTCCTCCCAGTTGGACATGCCTGGAAGGCCCAGGAGGCATCCTGATTAGATCCCCAAACCACCTCAGCTGGCTCCTTTCAATGCAAGGGAGCAGCAGTTTTACTCTAAGCCCCCTCCTCCTGATGTCCGAGCTACTCGCTCTAGCTCCCTTAATCTATTATTAGCCCCTGTTGTCAGTACACTTGGGGAAGAAATTCTTGGAGGTAAATTTTAGTTCCTGCTCAGGGTATGTTCTTACCTTAATGCAGTGCTGGACAATGGACATGCAAGCCTTGATAAGGGAGTTTGGGTCAAGAATTGTTCTTGTAATGAAATCAGTGTCTCAAGATGGTTGGCCTTTCCACAATGACAAGAATGAAATGATAAGAGTAGAAAACACTGAAGTTCACAAATATAGTAAATATCAGCACATATTATAAGACATCTGAACATTGTACACTGTGTGTCGAGCTCTATTTCTGTGTGTTTATCTGTTATAGTAACTGTGTGTGTGTGTGTGTGTGTGTGTGTGTGTGTGTGTGTGTGTGTGTGTGTGTGTGTGTGTGTGTTTGTGTGTGTCTGCTATACACGCCATGTGCTGGCCTGGCTTTAGCCCTCCCCTAAACCTCTGGTCAATGTGGCCAGTGTTGTGTTAAGCACAGCAGACTCATTCACAAGGCTCCGCAGTAGTTTGTGTAAACACTCCGCCTTTCAGCTGGCTGCCGAGAGCTGAAAGTGACGTTCCCTGCTGACAGATGGGAAGGAAATGGAAACAAGCAAGAGGATCTTTAGTCTCATCTCATCTTCCACTTGCACTGTACAGTGGGCAGTGTTGGCCGCTGGTCACCCATCGGAAGGAGTGAATGGATACATGCATACTTGAAGTCTGATCAAATTATTGCTGTAAATCTTTCATGTAAATGTGATACGATGAGCAAAATCTATGTTTTCAGTATCACACACACCTCATCAACAGTTATCATAGCCATCATTATATTCGATGCTGACTACACTAGATGGCAGCCGCACAGATTGAGCATTAGTTTGAAGCATTGTTTGTGCATGTCATCCAGAATTAATGTTTGTATCCGCAAGATGTAATACCAAGAAAATGAAGGCAGTTTTGTAAAACTAGAGAAACTAGAGGGCACTTAGACAGCTCTTTCCTCAACCAATGTACAATGCCATAAATGTGTGTGTGTATATATATATATATATATATATATATATACATACACATATACACACACATATATATTATATCTATATATAGCCACGTCTATAACAGCACAGCAGCTGATTCTTATTAGCGACAGTTCATTCAAATTAACTCAACTACAGCTGTGTTCACCAGTGTAATATTCTAGTTCCTAGTTCCTGCTATTCCTATACATTCAGCAGTAAACACTCCACTAAATGGGATAAATGGGTTGGTGCAAAATTTAGATGGAAAATATGATGACCTCATTCACAAAAACAGATATCTCAGTTTTTATAAAATGGTAAAACAAGTCTTTTTCTGTGCATTTATAGTAACTTCAAACTGATG